>CABHPQ010169694.1:23136-36503 GCA_902168405.1 Peromyscus aztecus
GCTTGCCAGTATAGGGCTTTTACTGCTGTTAGTGTCTGTCATTCTATAAGCCAATATGATGTTGTCCCCAAATCACAATGACTCTGTTTCTGTGGAGAATGCTGATTAATATATCTTCTGGGTGTTTTTTAAAGTTCTGTTTGTAGCATCTACCTGTGTTAAGATCAGCAGGATTTGTTGATGTCAAAACCATCTGAGAATGTCCTCACTATCAACTGTACATATTTACATGTCAGTGTGATGCTTAGCTTTTTCCTATGTCTGCTAGATTGAGTATAAATGGAGGAATTAGAGTTCTATTTTAAGGTTCCGTTTACTTGTAATTAATTCCCTGACAGCAATATAATGGCTGACTTGTGCAGATGTAACTGGCACTTTATTGTAAACATGGCATTAAACAAATACAATTTAGCTTCAAAAGGAAAATAAAGCATTCTTTCTACACATCAAAATATACCTGGATAAATCTCTCCTTTTTCTCCCTCCTCCTCTCTCCCTGCCTCTCATTTCATTCTGAAATCCATAACACTAAACAAAATATGTTCATTTGGATTAAACCTTAAACATTCAGGCTACCCTGCAAATGTTTACCCTGAGTCAGTGACTAAACTTACACAAAGTATAAGTGGACCAGTTCTCAGTCTTAAATTTAGTAAGTACAGCCATGGCCTGTCCAACATTCAGGACTCTGGAAAACTCACAGGTAAGATGATGCCTTGATGATTGCATCCCCAAAGCCCTTGCCAATTCCTCAGGTGACTTAGCATTTATAGAAGGCCAGAAAGTCATCAGAATAATGTTCCAGGGTTAAGTATAGTAAGGGTGATTCTCTGCTCTCCTGAAAAGTAGAAAAGGGTTAGTTTCCAGATGAATTTATTTGAGTTCTAGCTCAGGCTCTATCACTAACAACTTGTGATGCATCAATAGTGAACCTGGAACTGACGTGACTGGGACAGAGTGTGTCAGAGTGATGGTCTCTATAGAGATGTTCTCCTGTTCGTCCTGAAGCTTCCAAGTGTTTGGATATCATTGTCTTCATCATCTAAGAAGTGGGAGGAAATTAAAAGTTTAGCTTCCCTTGGTATTTCTGTTGATCTGTCCTCTCTAACTTTTTATTATCCAATACATATTTATAGAGTATCTGTTTAGGCACTAGCCATTTTAGTCTTTTGGGGGAATTTGATAATTGACTGGAAAGAATCTGTGTTTTCCCCTTGGTGAAGTTCTGTGTGGGTAATTGAGATTGTAGAAAAGCAATGTGTCCTGGTTTCAACTACATTCAAGTGTTCAGAGACCCCTTGGACAGGTTTATAGAAGAGCAAGTTCTCTATCTGTCTTTTCACCAATCTGAAAATGTTTGTATTTTATGTCCTTTGGAATTAAGTGGGGAGATTTTCCCCACTAGGTACTTTGTATTTCCTAAAATTTTATGTACTGGTTTCATTTTAGGCATCATGATTCCTGTTACTAGTCCATTTATTTTGAGTACTGTGTTAGTTCTGTGTCACTATGACCAAAATTCCTGGCAGAAACAGCTTAAAGGAAGAAGCTGTTGGCTCTTTCAAGGGAATTCGGTCTATCTTGATAAGGAAGGCAGGTGGAGTTAATGGCATTGCCATAGTGTGTGAATAAGCAGAGAGAGAAAGGCCAGAATCAAGGGCCAGCTATGGCTTTAAAAAAATTACACTTAGAGAAGTCTTCAGCATGTAAAACCCCCCTCCTAAAGATTTTGTAATTTCCTCCAAACAGTGCTACCAGCTGGGGAACAGATATTCAAATTGTGAGCCTGAGGGGCCATTATAGATTTAAACCATACAGATTTTATAACAAAAAAAAAATATTGTTAGTTCACTTCATAAGCACACAGACACACACACACACACACACACACACACACACACACACACACACAGAGAGAGAGAGAGACAGAAAGACAGACAGACAGAGAGACAGACAGACACAGAGAGAGAGACAGAGACAGAGAGAGAGACAGAGACAGAGACAGAGACCAAGATCTATTTGTGATATTATTCTATGGTAGGATCACCAGAATAAGGTAGAAGTAAAGACATGACCTCCTCCAGACTGTAGCAAAGACAGTGGGCTGAATGCTTTTACCAGCATCTCATTGTTTTACCCATTTGATAAAGTGTCTTTTATATGCTGAGTTCTCAGAATAATATGTTTAGGAAATATCAGCTTCATTTCAGAGTTGTGGGGCTTTATGACTTTAATTTTGTAGCATCATTTTCATGAACACCATCCCGACTCATCTTTTGCATCTTTTGTTACTGCAGGAAAACAGTCCCTGGCAAGTTAAACAGTTTCAGGAGAAACACAGGGAAGAAAGGGCTTCTCAAGAAGTCATCACAGGCATCTAGAGTTTTTATTGGGGCAAGGAGAAAACAAAAACAAAACAGAGACCATGCTCCTCCTGCTTTCTCCAACATGCTTGTTGCTTATAGGCTTCTTAATTCAATCCCCGTTTTTCGACACCCAGTGGTAAAGGTACTTACAAGATCTACCTGCTGAGCTGAGCAGATCCTGAAGTTTTAAATTTGTGGCTTTTTTCTAGAAGCTCTTCCAAATTATAGAGCATTAGGGCTCTTATGTCCTGTCCCTATTCAGGCAAAGAGAGACATTTATTGCCAATGTTTTCCCAATTTCCACCCAAATTATTCATTTTCACACCCCCAAAAGGCATTTGGCAACAGAGAGCTGCAATGTCTTTTCACATTAACCCATTTTAAAAACACTTAAGGAAACAACTTGAAGTCGCCCAATCTCCGTAACAGTGCTACCAACTAATGACAACTCTCCAGGCTCTGGGTTTAGCGGGGAAAACATTGGTTTATCTTGTGACAGAAACCAACAGAGCATTGTCTCTTATTTCTTAAAAAAAAAATCCAAGGTCCAATGATAAGGCTGTTTTGCTAAAGAAAAAGAAAATGTAGCTCTGAGTATGCTCAAAAACTGTATTTCTTGACAGGAAACATTGGCACACTTTCCTGATCGTGAACAGTGTACCTTATTAATTTTTTAATTAAAAAGATCTCATCCAACTCTTCCTATATTAGTGGAATATTTATCCCCTAAACATGATACAGGCCTTCATGGGGCGGTGATGGAGAGTGGGGGCAGCATTTCTGATGTAAAATAATGTTTTGCAACACCCCACGGACAGATTACTTGGAGGCACTCTCGGGACTTGTGACACCCTGCTCCTGTGTGAAGGTAGGAGAGGAGCTTCAGCTCAGCCACTTGCCGGGATCCTTGCCTCACTTTGAGAACCAGAGCAGTTGCCCAAATAGCAAAACTTAAGCGTCCTCATCTCCAGATCAAGGGTACCCGACCCCTGCAGGAACTATTATGAGGACCCAGTGTAATTTTGCTTGTGTAATGTTTGGTAAGGAGCACACAGTAACTAAATGAGAGTCAGTATTATTTATTGCAGAAGACTTGAAACCCAGAGTGCTCTGTAGGGGGTGTTTCGGCATGTTTGTCCCAGCATTCCCTCCATCTGGCTCACATAATGCCCAGAGAGTCCATGGATTTTCTCGTCAATGCTGACTCAAAAATCTCAAATCATCCTACAAATAACCATTTGGTTTCCGGGCAAATGAGAGGAAAATGACTTTCCTCAGTGGCCCTGGGAATGAGAATTGAGATAATCATCATGAACTTTTAAACATGAACCCCTCAACATACCGCTATTTTGCCAACCCTGCAGCCCTTCATCACTATCACCAAGTTCTTTGTTTGGTTCAGTTTTTTGGGTGTGAGTGGTGTGTGTGTGTGTGTGTGTGTGTGTGTGTGTGTGTGTGTGTGTGTGTAAATCTCTGGACAATGAGGCATGATATGTTGCATTTAAAAACATCTCAACCATCATAAAGAGTCATAAAATAGCCATGAAGTGGTGTTTGTGTGGGTTGGAACATTGGTATTATTCACGGTGGCCAAATAAATTATGAAAGTGCCACAATGTTGGGCAGCAAAATCTGGAGAGCTAACCAGCTGGGCCAGCCTGGATGGAGCTGTATGGGAAACATAGACTCATTCTTCCTAGATGAAGCAAATCTGATGAACATTTTCAGTCTCCTGGCAAGAGATCCAGCAGGCGCTCCAGGAAATCAAAAGCCCATCGCCACTCCTATTTAGTCCTTTAAATAAGTTCCTGCTGGGCACATTTGGGGACACAGGCTACACCTGGCCAATGGATGTTAGTGGATTAAGGGAGGAAGTCAATCACCTAAACAAGTTTTTCTTGGAGGGATTTTGAGAAGATGGCAGAAGCAAAACATTAATATGTAAATGTGATGGTTCCATCCCCAGCTCTCCAGCCTGAGCCCTGTCATGCTGCTTTCTGACTCCTAACTTGCTCTGAGCAAGATTTCTATGGTCCCTAAGGTAGCCTATGTTCCAAAGTGCCCTAGCATCCCCTTGACATTCCTGTTCTCATCAGAAAGCTGTTGTCTCCTAGAGCCTGGCAGGATAATGAGCTCAAATGATTGCACAGTAATGTTTAGAAGCTGCCAGTCCTTGCCAACATCGCTATGCTATTTGTATTTTAAAAGATAACTCCCTTAAATGAAATAAATCCATATTTGTTTAAAAAATTTTTTTTTCGTCTACATGAAAATGGGAAATAAGCTCCAAGAAGAAGCTTCACTGGATAGTTTCTCTTGCTGTTGGTATTGCTTCCCAGCTCCCCCTGGGATTTTACCTAAGAAATCCTTCATTTATCCATCTTCCCATATTTACTGAGGGTCCATAATATCCTCCTTACTGTTCCCAGAGCTCAAATACATGAGTAAATAAAACAGAGGTCTCTAAACTCGGAGAGCAGCTGACACAGTGCATACCAATGTAAGAAAGGTTTGTAGGATGTCAGAAGACAATGAGTGCTGCTAAAAGATACAGAAGACATGAGGGACCAGAATGATAGGGCAGGCAGAAGGGCACCACTGAACCACAGAAATCAGCAAGGCCTTGGGCAGGAAGGGATACCTGTGCAATGACTTGAAGAAGGAAATGGAATTGGCCCTGGAGATCTAAAGAAGCCTGCTTACAAAGAAAGGTTTATAGCAGTACTAGTGTGTTTGGGGACCAGCAAGGCCAGCAGATGGAGTAGAGGGAACACAGAACACAGAAGGTGGTGGAGCCACTTGTGCGGGTTGGGTTTTTTGTCAACTTGGCACAAGCTAGGGTCATCTGGGAAGAGGAAACCTCAACTGAGAAGATGCCTCCATCAGTTTGCCATGTAGGCAAGGCTGTGGGGCATTTTTTCCCTTAATGCTTTATGTGGGAGGGCCCAGCCCACTCTGAGTAGTGCCATTCCTAGACAGGTGGACCTGAGAGGTATAAGAAAGATGACTGAATGTAAGTTGGAATCAAGGAAGTAAGCAGCATTCCTCCAGAGGCCTCTGCTTCAGTTCCTGCCTTTAGGTTCCTGCCTTGACTTCCCTCAGTAAGGAACTGTAATCGGGATGTGTAAACCAAATACACCCTTGCCTCTCCACATTGCTTTTGATCATGGTACTTATCACAGAAATTGAAAGCAAATTAAGACACTATTTAAAGTGTGTCTCAGCTACCCACTCAGACTTCTAGCACAATGGGAGGAGGCTCTTCAGTAGAATATAGAAGTAGGACAAGGGAGACAGGTGATACAATTTGCACATAAGTTTTTAGCCAGGTATCGTGATACACACCTTTAATTCCAGCACTCAGGAGGCTGAGGCAAAATGATCATGAACTTCAGCCAGACTATATAGCAGAACTCTATATTGGAAAAAGAAAAAAAAGTATAGGCTAGGGACTGATTATATTTCCCAGGGTCAGCACTAAGGCACAGCTCCATATTGACAAAAGAAAGGGAGGCTGCAAAAATTATTGAACCTACACTGACATCTTCATGTGTCCTGAGAAAGGTGGATAATGCGTTTAAAGACGGTGTTTGAAGAAGTTATTGTCGTTGAGTGCTTGGGTTTCACTCCTCGTCTAGATGGACTATGATCAGGCAGGTCCTTTGACCACTCACTGTACATCCATCGACATCTTAGAGCCATCCGTTGCAAACCCAAGGGCAGGAAATGAATACAGACCCTTAGCCTCTACTGTCTTCAACACAGAATGCAGGTGTAGAGAAAGCTCGCTGGCTCAGACACTGTTGAAAAATTAATCACTGCTCTGCAGCTGAGGGCTGCAAGGTGATTTTTGTAAAACTTCAGGTTTAAAAATCAAATATCTGCTTGTGTACTCATGTGTTCATTCCAGACCAGATGTCTCTGGGATGACATTTTGGGATCATCCTACCTTTAATATATTCTCTCTTTGATTAAAAGCTTCAGTGACCTCTGGACCCACTCAGAAAATAGATCTGAAAGATCTTTCTCCTGTAATATCAGGAAAGTTATTTTCTGTGCACAGTAGAAGAAACATGAGATAGATAAAGGCTGACTTCCAAGGAAGACTTCTGGGAGGATTAATCACATGATCACTGAAATCCCATGACTCATTAAAAATATACACTAGATTTGAGGAAATTAGCCTAAACAAGCTATAGTACTCATTCATTCAATATCATTACATTATTATCACAAACCAAGTCTATTTATATGCTTGTGAACACAAGGTTTTTATGTGTACTTCACAAGTGTCAGCATCAAGTAGTCAGGATTGTCTTAGTTGCTGTGGCCAATGAGGACTGTGAAGGATCAGCCATGAGGAAAGTCCCTCACACCAATGGAGCAGGAACAGAGACATCGATGACATCCCTTCTGTTTTAGGGTTTCTATTGCTGTGAAAGAGACACCATAACCATGCTAATTCTTATAAAGTAAAACATTAGTTTCAGAGGTTCAGTCCATTATCATCATGGCGGAATGTGGCAGCCTGCAGGCAGAAATGGTGCTGGAGAAGGAGCTGAGAGTTCTACATCATGATCTACAAACAGCAGAAGGAAACTGTTTCACACTGGCCAGACCTCATGTCCACCTCCACAGTGACACACTTCCTCCAACAAGGCCATACCTCCTAACGGTGCCACCCACTATGGGCCAAACATTCACACATGTGAGTCTATGGGGCTATTCCTATTCAAACCACTGCACTTTAAAAGATAATAATGAACTGCTTCCTGAAACTAGAAGGGCATTACAAGATAGAGTCCAGTATCATACCATTGTTCCAAACAAGAAGGCATAGGAAATGGGGGACGGAAATGGGGGACAGAAAAGCTTGATGTTCAAAGGTCCTATCTTATCCTGGTGAGCATTATCCAAGTGCTACTTAGAAAAGAACTTTAACTTTTTTTTAAAGCATGCTAATACTGAAAATTTCAGGTTAGAAAAAATGATGACCCTTAAAGTCCATCTAGTGATAGGCATGGCACCTCTTTTCTTTCCACACAGTATCATTCTGTTTTGCAGCTCCTGGCTGATCTTTTCAGCAATTTGCTACTTAAAGTCTACTTACCTGTCAATCACTCCTAAATTCCTTTCACACATTTGATGCTGGTGCTATGCAGTTCTCTCTTAATGCATTTAATAGTTGTTGTGACTTTGAAAGGCTGCCAACCCAGAGGAACAGCTGAGCATGTGACTCCCCAGCCAGACTGTAATGTCCTTCTCCTGACACGACCATTCACAATTTGTAGAGTCTAGATCCATTGCTGGTCTGACTGAAATCATTAGTTTTCTACAATATACTCCTCCTGATGGATTGTTTTGTTGTCTTGTGCTTTGGTTTGCCTTTTATGTTATCGGATTTTCCAACACATTGACTGATGGATTGTGTAACATCTCCAAGCTTCATTTGAAACAATTCCTATACGCTCACACCCTCTTGTCGGGCTGAAAGGCAGCCAAATGACATAATGAATATTGGGACACGCAGATTTAACTGGCAGGCAACGTGGCACTGCAGGAAGATACAAATACATTGTGATCCCAGTCCTGCCATGTACTAGCTCTACATCCATGGATACGCTAACTTCTGTGAACTTCTTTCCTATGGTCTGAAAACTGGACACCAGCATCACATAAATATTATAAGCTGAAGTGACAATACATAGTGAGCACCTAAAATGTAAAAGTATTGTTGTGACTACTACTTCTAGTAATTAATATTGACACCTTTAATAATTCTGACTTTTTTCAATTTTATTAACTTTATTGTAAAAAAAATCGTGCAAATAAGCTATTTTTATTTTGTTATAACTATTCACAAGATGAGATTGCCAGAGAGGCTAGGACTATGCAGTTTTCAAGACATGGGGTTTTTTACATGTATCCAAGAAGACATCAAGGGCACTGTGGCTGCTTTTACAAATGTCTTCCCACCAAAACTCACATCCATGCCTAAAAGAAAAAAAAGCCCTGGCAAAAAGATGTCTCAGATAATATCCTTGGTCCCAAGAGAAACCCTGCACCTGTTCAGAAGTCTGGTGGCTTTTGTCTTCTCAAAGGAAAGAATCCCGTCCAGAGACATGGATATTTATTTAGCAGAGTTTCCAAAGAGAGACTGGAGTGCGAGGGGTAGCAGCAGGGTAGGCTCCAAATTGTGGATCTTGACATTTTATTAGTATTTATGAGATGGGTGGTGTATTCCTGGGGTAAAGTGACCTTTTTCTCACCCGAATAGTGGTAAACCAGAGCTCTCTTTTTGGGCTATTTGTTGTCATTATCTTCTAGGAAAGGCCACAGAAATAGGAAGGGTGTTAATAACTGCATGGGATATGATGGAAGTGTTGGTCTTTTGAAGATGTAGAGACATCATTAGTGCACGTGTGCAAAAATGCCCAGGCACCTTAGCATTAATACAATGGGAACTGTGTGTCCGCAACTTCAAGGATATTTAACTGTGATGGGTATCCTGATCATCTAGAGATGCAGCTACCAAAACAACGATGTAATTTTCCTGATCACCTCATGTCTAACTCCTTTTGAGACTCCTGAAGATCCCATGATTGATCTTATGGCTGTCAGTTGGTATATTTTGTCATCTTTTAAAACTGAGATTACAATAACTTGTCAGGTAGTACAAATAGGAACAGGGCTTGGGCTGGCTCCTAGGAGCCCTCCCAGCTTAATTGCATGTCTTTTACCTAACACGTGTGTGCACTTATCTAGAAGCCAGGGCTGTGTAATGGATTCTGCTTCTCTCCTCCCTACTTACCAGCTCTCTGCAAGTGGTTCCAGGGGAACAAGCAATCACTGAAGCTGTGGGAAAGGGCTACGACATCCTACCTTCTTCTACCTTCTGTTAGACTAGCCCTGACTCCTCCTGGATGCACAATACTTTGCTATAATGAAGGATTATAATTAGATGATGGGAATTCCTCTAACCTAATTTATCATCAGTTCAACTGTTACTACTGAACAGATAAGCAGGCTCAGCCAAGCAGCAACTGGTTCATTCCCCCCTCTGCTCAATTAGGCCCCGAGAATGTTCCTGTTGGAGAGAATGTTGATTGACTAATTAAACCTCCTCTGTCTAAGCATGAGTTTACTGAGCCTAAATGATGTGAAGGGAAACTGTCGTATGCACAGACATCAAGGAAGCAGAAACAGAAGGCTTTATGCTTTACACATTAATACTATAGAATGTAATTATTTTTTAATTAGAATTATCTTAGGTTCTAAAGTCCATTTAAGATAAAAAAAAAAACAAATTGTCATTTTTCATATGACTGTCTAGTTCTTTGATGTCTGGGAAATTACTTACCTTCCTGTATTTATAGGACAGATCACAAGATTCTGACGAGCAGAGAAAGCTGTAATACATATATTTTGATAAAAAGCAAAGGAAACACGACTGCACAGTGGCAGCCATCAGTGATCATTTTCAGGGTTCCTCACATGACTGAATTCCTTACCCCCAAATGAATTAGTGTCAGTCTCAACATATTCTAGATTTTCCTTAGAAAGGCAGCATGGCACAGTGGAAATGCTTTAGAATTCCATTGTCTCGGGTTCAAATCCTGTCACACCAACCAGTTGACTTTGGAAACACGACCTAAGGAAAAATATCTCTACACTCATCAACTGTATACAATAACATCAAGATCCTAGAGTTGTGAGGTTTAAGCAAAGTCATGTGGGAGTAAGTCTTTGCTTTAATGCTGCTCCACAGCAAATCTTCAATGAAGTGTGTCTTGTATTGAATCAGGAGTTTGTCTAATGTGATAATGTGATAATTAAGAGTTGGGTGTGGAATCAGACATACCTATACCAACTTTCTGCTACACAGTGTATTATTTTCTATATTTTCTTTACAGTTTGGGCTTTCCAAGCCTTGGTTTTCTCGCCGTAACCTCTGATAGTTGTTTAAGATTAAATTGAATGATGCAAAGTGCTTAGTAGAGAGTCTGACTGCTTCAACTATAGAAAACAAACAAAAACAAAAACAAAATCCTCACACTCAGTCTGCGTTAAAGCAGTAGCTCTCAAACAATAAGGCACAATCGACAGAAGCATATAGTGCTGACATTGTTATTTAATGTACTGACTTATGCATGCTTTCAAGTGAGCAATGGGGGAAGTCAACTCAGTAATGACTAGAGCTATGTTACATATGATGTTGAATGGGAAAATGGAGAAGGGGGTTCTGAATCCGGGCTTTCCCAATAAGATGGACAGGACTGGCATCTTAGGACCACATTTTGATATTTCTCTACAGTCTTCTATTTGTCATTCAGTTGCTTCCAGTTTTAAAAATCCAGTATTTTAGAGAACAGAAGACAGGCACATGAAAAATCTACCTGAATGTACTCCACCTAATTATGATTGGTTGTCAATTTTGGACTATATATCACTTAACCCATCTGTTTGGACCCAGAACCTTTTTGTTTGTTTGTTTGTTTGTTTTTTGAGACAGGTTTTCTCTGTGTAACAGTCCTGGCTGTCCTGGAACTCACTCTGTAGACCAGGCTGGCCTCGACCTCATTGAGATCCACCTGTCTCTGCCTTCCGAGTGCTGAGATTACAGGTGTGCAGCACCACTGCCTGGCTGGACCCAGAGCCTTTTAAAAGGCTCTATCCTACTTCTCCTAGATTAGGGCTTCATCAGTTTACTCAACA
This sequence comes from Peromyscus aztecus, assembly GCA_902168405.1. NCBI lineage: Eukaryota > Metazoa > Chordata > Mammalia > Rodentia > Cricetidae > Peromyscus > Peromyscus aztecus. The sequence continues at coordinate 34,218 of CABHPQ010169694.1, forward strand.
CTCTGCTTGAAGAATTAGTCTGTTTCTAAAATAATTTTCCTCTGTAAAATACATCTTTGTTCCTCAAGCCAGTATTCTATATGAGGAAAAAAGTACCATCCCAATAACTGTCGCTGGCCTTTCATTATTCAGTAATAAATCCAATAACTGCACAAGACTATAACTTTAAATAACGTTCTTTGCTCTTCAATGGATTATGAGTTATGAGCTCAATAAGTTTCTTCAGCTAATGATGTTTTTTAGAGGCTATAATTCATGCAGGGAGACATTTTTTGGGGGGTATGGATTACTTTCATGTTGCTATGAGCCCATTTGCAAAAAGAATTCAAGGGAAGGAACATGGTTTCAATCCATCGTGATGGGGAGGTCATTGCATCAGTCTTGTGCAGATGTTCACATCATGGTGGACCAGAAAGCAGAGGCCATGCTGCAACCCAAGGCTGGACAGTATATCCTTTAAACTCCCATCCTTAGGATGTATTTTTGCTAGTTAGGCCAGATCTCATCTTCCAAAGGTTTCACAACATCCTAAAATAACACCAACAAAGGGAGAGCATATTTTCATTACATGGGTATGGGGTTGGGGGGAACATTTCAGATTCAGGTTGTATCCTTTGGTGTACCTTTTTTGGTTGTGTGAACCTTGTTCTCATGAGTATTCCTAACTAAAGCAGCCTTCATTGGTTTGGGCATAACATTCAGGGGTATATAACCTAGTTGTTCAGATTGTAGTTGTAATACTCCTAGTTTCTCAGACTAGCTGTAGGTAGGTTTGGTGGACAAGGCAGAAGAAAATAGATAAAAGGACATCATTACTGCTTGGTTATACAATTTCTTTGCAGTAGAATGCATCTAGGCAATTAATGGGGTATTTTAGAGACAGACACTTTTACCTAACTTTTTTTTTTGGCTTGTCCATTCTTATGGGCTGGGTAAGCACTTTTCTGAATGATGTGTTGAATACAAGCTTGATCTGGATACAAGCCAATATTGTGTCTAGAAGGTTGAACAAGCCAGTCATTTAATCATGATATAAACGTATACACCAATAATCCACTTGCATTACACAACTTAAACATTAACATTAATTGAACATTATAATCATTATAACCATACTTGATAGGATACATCTCAAGCTGAAAAACCCCAAGAATGACTGCAACAACTTTGAGGAAATCCTCTTCAAATAAAAATCATTTCCCTGCAATTTTTAGCTTCTACCAATAGACAGTAGAAAATCCTACTTAAATACAATTTTTATGTGACCAGCATTTATTTCTTTTTAGTTTGAAAGTGAAATTATATTTAAAGTGTACAGATTTTGATATACATAGTATACTGATCCCTACAATCATGAAAACCTATACATCTATCTCTTCAAATACTTCACATATTTTTATGCGTGGTGAGAACAGTTAAGATATACTACAGCGAATTCCAAGTATATGTTTTCAATCTCAGGAAGATCTGGAACTCATGATCCTCCTGTCTCTGCCTTTTAATAGCTCTGGGATTACAGACACGTACTACCCCAACTGTACTGAGTTCTCCATATACATTTATTTTCTTTTTAGATTTATTCCGTGAATGTTTAGCCTGAACGTATGTACATGTACCATGTGGGTGCTTGGTGCATGCAGAGGTTCAAAAGGTTGTTGGATCCCCTGGAACCCAAGTTATGGATGGTTGTGAGCCATCATGTGTGTGCTAGGAACTGAACCCAGGTCCTCCGCAAGAACAATTGTTTTTAACCAATGAGCTATTTTCCTAACTACTTCCTATAAATTTTGGATGTTAATTTTTCAGATACATGGTTTGCAAATGTTGTCATCGAATCTATCAGTCCCCCTTTTTATTTGTTGATTATTTCCTTTGCTGTGTAGAAACCTTTTAGTTTGATGTAGGTCAATTTGCTTATTTCTGCTTGTGTGTGTGCGCGCGCGCGCGTGCGTGCTCATTTGTGTGTTTTGGGTATCACATCCAAACAACTAATTATCAAGATCAATGCAATTCCAGAGATGTCCCATTTTACTCTAGGTATTTTACAACTTCAGGACTTAGATTTTAAATCTTAGCCCACAATAGGTGATACTGTAAATGATGTAGGAAAAGTATCCAGTTGCATCCTTCTGCACATGGAAGTCTGATCTTTCCAGTATTCTTCACCACACAGTCCTTTCTTGTGTATCCTTTGGTATTCTTTTATTAAGTTGATCACACATGTATATGCTTATTTCTGGGATCTCTACCCTGCTTGGGGGAGGGAGCTGCAGGTCTATTTTATGA
>CABHPQ010169695.1:0-23872 GCA_902168405.1 Peromyscus aztecus
TGGCTCATGGCCAACTGGATGTCAGGCTGAGCAGAAAGAAGGGGTCTCTTTCTGTGCTCCCCCATGTCAGGCAAGAGGCGTTGACCCCGTCTATCTCATCTTGGCAGACTGGGCTGAAAGAGTGCCTGCCTCCAGGGCCTTGGCAGGGAGTGTGTGCAGCCAGCCTCTGCAGCTGCCAGAACAGGAGCCGAATGTCCAGTGCAGTGCATCTGCCAAAGCTTGCTAAACTTCTTTCTTTCTTCGAGCTATGCAAACGGAGGCGCTGAGGAATGCTTCAGCAGCTAACTTCCCTGCCTCTGCGCCCGCCCCCCCCCGCCCCGCCCCCCGGCCCCGCCCCGCCCCTCCCAGGGTCTGTGTTCCCCCAACCCTCAGGCTGGAGTCACATCAGAAAAATGTAGGGGAAGAAGGAAATCCCCCAATGTGTCATGACATTACATTCCCGCCTGGTGCCCAGAAACAAGAAAAGTAGGTGGAGGACCAGGACGTCATGTGGCCTTTACCTCACTGCTTCCTGGGGCAAATCACCTGCTCCTTTGGAGCTTTCTTCATGAATATGTGGGCATGAGCCGGACACGGTGGTACAGGCCCATATGCCCAATACTCAGGAGGTGGAGGCGGGAGATGGAGTTCAAAGTTATCTCTGATAGGTAACAGGCTTGAGTTCCCCTGAGCTATAGAAGACTTTAAAATAAAAAAAAAAAAAAAAAAATGGGGCACGTCACCTTGACTCAGGTAACAGAGAAACTGAGAATTTACCTACCATTCACTGTCACTGAGAACACAATATTCCCAAGAGGCACTCGAGTGGCAACTTTATTTTTATTTAGGGTTTGTTTTGTCCGGTTTTCTTTGTTTGTTTGTTTGTTTTTAGTTACGGTCACACTGTGTATCCCTGGCTGGCCTCAAGCTCACAACGTAGATGAGGCTGGCCTCAAACTCAGAGATATCTACCTGCTTCTGCCTCTTAAGTACTAGAATTAAGGCATCATCACCATGCCTGGCTGTTACGGCAACTTTAAACTGTTGGATGCTGTTCTAGTCCACTGTTTCCAAGTTATCTAATAGGCAGTCTCTGTCGGTGTTTTTGTTTGTTTTGTTGTTTGTTTTGTTTTGGTTTGGTTTGGTTGGTTAGTTTGGTTTTCTGAGACAGGGTTTCTCTGTGTGGCCCTGGCTGTCCTGGATCTCTGCTCTGTAGACCAGGCTGGCCTCAAACTCACAGAGATCCGCCTGCCTCTGCCTCCCAAGTGCTGAGATCAAAGGCGTGCGCCACCACCACCTAATAGGCAGTCTCTGATTCCTGCTTTGCCTAGAGACTAAGATCGCAAGCCGCATCCAGCATCCAGACTCTCTGTCTTTTAACCGGAAAAGACAGTCAAATGAATCACAGCAACCAAGAGAGTTGGAACGATCGGGGGTCAGAGGGCACTGCTCTGAGAAAATGAAACTGAAGCTGAGACTCAAGGGGCTGTGATCAAGATAAGAGGAAGGTTGAGTGTTCTAGGCGGAGGACATGAGCGAGGCACTGAGAGGAGCTTGGTGTGACTCACGCCGATAGACGGGTGGGTCAGGGTCGGAAGAACTGCAGTAGGAGGCAGGACTGTGCAGGGCCTTCAAGGCTGTGCCAAAGAGCCTGGATGGAGCGACAGGGCGCTGGGAGCTGGCCTAGGGTGTTCAAGGGAGTGTGGGAAGGCCTCGGGGTGAGCAGATCCTCTCTGGGGAAGATGATTCAGGCCGCAGTGTTGGAAAAGAGAAGCGTATGAGCTTAGGATGCATGGAGGATGAGAGCCAGGGAAGGAGAGTCAAGAATGACCTTCAGTTTGAGGCTTGTATGTGGGGTGGGAAGTAGTGCCATCTACTGAGAGGGGCTCCAGCGGGGAAGAGGCAGAGGGTGGCGCGTGTTTCAGTGAGCTACGAAGCAAGCCCGGCTTTGACCACTTGCGGTCAGAAGTGGTGACGACCTTGTAGGTTGGGATGTCCAGTGCACAGCTGTCAGGTTGTGAATGCTAAGTCCAGAGCCTGGGGGGAGGCTTCTGGGCTGGCAAGGGGTTATTCGCCTCCAGAACAAGGTAAGGGGGAATTCAGATAATACCAGCAGTTCTCAGAGAACACCCAGCTGCAGAGGCTCATCACAAAACTTTCTCAGTTAGGTAATGTCTAAAAAAGGTGTTTCTGCCAGGTGTGGGGATGCACACCTTTAGTCCCAGCACTCGGGAGCCAGAGGCAGGTGGATCTCTGTGAGTTAGAGGTCAGCCAAGTCTACAGAGCGAGATCCAGGACAGTCAGAGCTCCATAGTAGAGAGAGCTCGTCTCAAAACAAAACAAAACCCAATAAAATAAGATTAAAAAGCTCATTACAAATTGGATGCTCTTTTCCAAGGAGAGGTTCAAGGACCCAGGTCCTTCCACTTGGTGTCTCTGCCATTTTTGTCTCCACAACTTGAAGTGTTGCCAGATAGGGAAAGAGGGTGAATAATGCACCAAAAGTCACACCTTTGTACAAAATAAGAGACTGCAGTTATCTGGGTGGCCCCGAGAAAGAGGACATGGCTTTGCCAGCTCCTTCCCTCTGGCACAGGAAGGCACAGGGATACATGAGCTCTGGCTTGCGCCTACTCATTTCCATAGAGAGCAGAAAGAAGTGAAAACAAATCCCTCTTCTCCTTCCTCTTTCTCCTGCCTGCTTGAAGTCTAAGAAGGTCCCGAACCGTTCTAACGCCCTCTGTAAGTGGAGCAGTCCCTCACGATGGAATGACGTCACAGAGCGGGTTGTGTTGACTGTGACACTGGCCAGCCTTTGCTCTTCTGCGCCTGCCTGTCATGCATGCTCACACGCTTTCCTTCTTCCCAACTAGTATCTGCTACGTGTTGGGCAATAGAAATGTAGTAATATGCGGAGCGGTGGTGGTGGTGGTGCACACCTTTAATCCTAGCACTCGGGAGACAGAGGCAGGTCGATCTCTCTGAGTTTGAGGGTAGCCTGGTCTACAGAGCGAGAACCAGGACAGCCAGGACTATACAGAGAAACCCTGTCTTGAAAAACCAAAAAAAAAAAAAAAAAAAAAAAGAAAGAAAGAAATGTAGCAACAGACTGAACCATCCCTATATTGATTAATTTGTTTATTTTTTGCCTATCTCATTAGAATATAAGTTTCAGAAGTATAGTCTAGAGGCTGTGAGTATGGCTCAGTGATAGAGTGCTTGCCTAGCATGCACAGGGCCCTGGGATTGATTCCCAGAACTGAAAGAAAAGAAGTTTGGAAGGATTTGGAACTGGGAATGTAGCTCAGTTGGTAGAAGGCTTACCTAGTACACAGGAAACCTATCTAGGTTCCATCCCAAGCAACACTAAAAGCCAGATGTCACCGGGCAGTGGTGGTGCGTATCTTTAATCCCAACACTCAGGAGGCAGAGACAAGTGGATCTCTGTGAGTTTGAGGCCAGCCTGGTCTACAGAGTAAGTTCCAGGACAGCCAAGGCTGGTACATAGAGAAAATGTGTCTCAAACAAACAAACAAACAAAAAAACAAAACAAAACAAAAAAGCCAGATGTGCTGGGGCCGATGAAATGGCTCAGCATGTAAAGGCACTTGTCACCCAGTGAGGACTCGAGTTTGATACCCAGAACCCACACGGTGGAAGGAGAACTTATTCCCACAAGTTGTATTCAGATTCCATGTGTGTACCACGGTAAGCACCCCTCCCCCGCAAGCACTAGCGCTTGGGAGGTGAAGAAGGCAGGAGAAGCCAAACTTGAAGGTCATTTTTGGCTACACAGTAAGTTCAAGGCTAGCCTGGGATTCAGGAAACGGTCTCAAATAGAAGTAGAATCCATGTCTTATCTTACCCATGACTGTTTCCCTAGCACCCAGGTCAGCGCCCACCATGCTGGGGGAATTTTAGAAAAAGATGGTCAGATAAATAAGCGGTCGAATGAGGGCCATTGTGGGTGTTGGCACCTGTAATGAGTGCTGTTTAAGGGGAAGAACGGTACAAGGGGCGTGACTGGCCGGTACAACGATTTCAGGAGGCCGGTGGATGTCTTCCCAGGGTAGAGACTTAGGGTTCCAGGCGACGGACGGGGAAATGGAAGGGCGCAGTCAAAGGCCACACACAAATGAATACGAGGTGAGGTGGGTGTGGGGGCACAGGTCTGCAACCCCGGCACTGGAGAGGCTGAGGGGAGACGACTGTGAATTTGAGCCTTCCTGGGCTACACAGAGAGACCTTGCCTTTAAAGAAAGGACAAGAACAAAGAAAGTTCAGATGCCGGTGCTTAGAAGGCCTGGAGGGCCGGGCGGTGGTGGCACACGCCTGTAATCCCAGCACTCAGGAGGCAGAGGCAGGCGGATCTCTGTGAGTTCAAGGCCAGCCTGGTCTACAGAGCTAGTCCAGGACAGGCTCCAAAGCTACAGAGAAACCCTGTCTCGAAAAACCAAAAAAATAAAAGCAATCAAACAAATAAATAAATAAAAAGAAGGCCTGGAGGGAGCCCTGCTGTTCCACATCTGTATTGTTCACTAACTTCTTCCACACATGGCCAGTATATTTTAGGTCATTGTTCAAGAGGAAAAACTTGACTCTGTTAATGAGTCTCATCTCTACGTCAGTGACGCCTGAACTGGGGCTGGAATTATAGATTCTGTCTATCTGATTCTACTTTCTACGTAGAGACCTTTTTTTTTTTTTTTCGTTTTTGCAAAACAGGTACTAAAGCTTCTCATGGCTCATGCCTACAATCCCAACTCTTGAGAGGTTGAGGCAAAGGGATTGCCAAAAGTTTGAGAGTTTGAGGCCAGCCTGGGCCGCAGAGTGTGTCAAAAACAACAAGCAAGTGAAATAGGGGACCATGGAGATGTCCAGTCACAAAGCACTCACCTTGCAAGTGTGAAAAGCTAATTTCCAAACTCCAGAACAAGTGAAAATGCTACTTTAGTTCCAGCACCCATGTTGTGTGGCTCACAGGGGCCTGTAGCTCGAGCTCCAGCTCGAGGATGAGATAACCTCTTCTGGTCTCCACGCTGGGCAGTCAAATGATAGTCACACAAATAAAATAGAAAATAAACCTTTTGCTTTGTTTTTCAAGACAGAGTCTCTCTATGTAACAGCTGTGGCTGTCCCAGGACTCTATTTGTAGACCAGGCTGGCCTCAAACTCACAGAGATCCGCCTGCCTCTGCCTCCCAAGTGCTGGGATTAAAGGCGTGTGCCACCACTACCTGGCAATAAAATAAATCTTTAAGGATGGGCACGGTGGAGCACACCTTTAATTCTAGTACTTGAGGGGCAAAAGCAGGTGGTCTCTGAGTTTAATGCTAGCCTGGTCTATACAATGAGTTCCAGGAGAGCCAGGGCTACATAGTGAGACCTTTATATAAATTGTATGTGTGTGTGTGTGTGTGTGTGTGTGTGTGTACACGAGAGAGAGAGAGAGAGAGAGAGAGAGAGAGAGAGAGAGAGAGAGAGAGAGAGAGAGGGAGAGGGAGAGGGAGAGGGAGAGGGAGAGGGAGAGGGAGAGGGAGAGGGAGAGAGAGAGAGAGAGAAGAAAAACAGCCAGGTGTGGTGGTGCACACCTGTAAATCCCAGCACCGGGAGCTAGAGACAGGAAGACCTGTGGGCTCAGCAGCCGGTCAACTTAGACTAATTGGCACGCTCCAGGCCATGAAGAGATAGGGTGTCAGGTGGTGCTGAGGACGACACCTGAGGTTGTCTTCAAACTTCCACGTGCGTGACAAAGAAAAAGAGTAGGGCGTAGGGGCACACACCTGCACACCTGCACACCTGCACACCTGCACACCCAGCACTGGGGAGGCGGAGCTGGAAGAGCAGCCTCTGCAGCACAGGTGAGATGGCTGGGTAGGTAAAGGTGCTTGCCACAGAAGCCTGACAACACAAGTTCACCCCTCAGAACCACACAAATGTGGGGGGAGAGAGCTGACTCCACAGAGCTGGCGCTGGCCTCCGCCTCCGCATATTATACAGTCACACACACTAATAAAAAGAGCATCCCCAGTTACATAACAAGTTCAGGGCCAGCCTAAGTCACTTGAGACCCTGTCTCAAAAGAGCAAACAGGGCCTGGGGAGATGGCAGTTAAGAGCCCTGGTTGCTCTTCCAGAGGTTCTGGGTTCAATTCCCAGATCCCACATGGCCCCAACAACCGTCTTAAACTCTAGTCCCAGGGGATCAGACGCCCTCTTCTGGCCATTACGGGAACTGCATGCAAGTGGTACACTGACACGTGCTGGCTAAACACCTAAAGACCTAAGATAAAAAATATCCAAATAATTTTTCTTGTATTTTTGAAACAGAGTTTCTCTGTGTAGCCCTGGCTGTCCTGGAACTGTCTCTGTAGACCAGACTGGCCTCAAACTCAGAGAGTAGCCTGCTTCTGCCTCTTGAGTGTTGGGACTAAAGACGTGCACCACCATGCTTGGCAACATATATTTGCATAGTAAGTTTTTTTTTTTCTTTTTTCTGAGACAAGGTCTCTCTGTGTAGCCTTGGCTGTTCTGGAACTCTTTAGACCAAGCTGGCCTCGCACTCACAGAGAAAAAGAATTGAAAACAACAACAGAGGGGTGGGGGGGGGAAGCGCTGACTCAGTTTTTCTAAGACTTCATTGGATTATGGCAACAGCTCAGAAAGACCAGCATTATAAGCAAGGAAATCAAACGCTAAAAGAAATGAGAAGTGTGGCCCCCACAGGCGCAAATATTTGAATGCTTGGTCTTTTGGGGGTGGCACTACTTGCGAGCGATTAGAAGGCGTGGCCTAGCTGGAGTAGGTGTGGCCTTGTCGGAGGAAGTGTGTCACTGGGGTGACTTTATGGTTTCAAAAGCCCATGGCATGCCTAGTCTCTTCTGTCTCTGCCTCCCGCCTTCAGATGAGAGTGAGCTTTCAGCTACTTCTCCAGCACTGTGCCGGCCTGCCACCACGCTCCCTACCATGATGACAATGGACTAGACCTCTGAAACTGTAAGCCAGCCCCCGTGAAACGCTTTCTTTTAAAGATGATCTCGATCCTAATGTCTCTTCACAGCAATAGAACAGGAACTAAGACAAGAAATAAGGCTGAAGGCGCGCTTCAGTCAGGCTGAGGGCCTTTCTATACGAGAGGTTTTGAGGGAAATGCTAGTCTTTGTTGGGACCATGACCACTCTGAGCTGCAAAGGACAGGGCTTGAGAGACAACTGCAAAGAAGCCAATGGCCAGATGGATAGGCAGTTAGGACGCGTTCATCGGGGACTTCTGGGCTGCTCAGCACAGAATTATAGAGGAGTAAAACACAGTCCCTGCCTCCAAGGCTCACACGATCTGGTGGCAGGAGACACGTGGATACCAGAACTGTAGTTTCACTGTGACGTTGTCACAGCAGGATGAAGTGAGAGCTGTAGAGTTCAGGACCCTGAGTAAAGCTTCCACGGGGGGTGCTCAGTGTAGCTACTGATACACAAGAACGGCTAGGTGTTCATCCAAACTTCCACTTCCATTTCTTCCACCAACCCCCGTAAATTGCTGAATATGTGCTAAGTGCTGGGGCGAAAGCAGTGAGCAGATAGACACAGCATCCCCTTGTCTCATCGAGGAGACAGCCACTTACTAACCTCATAGATGGCCCTGCTTACGTGCACACTAGCAACAAGAAGAGCCTGTGAAGCAGAAGTAATCACAGCATTTGCTTCTGGGAAGGAGAACCTAAAGGCCAGGCGGGGGCTACATTTCCTGGCATATCAGTTTTACAGTTTGCAATTTTTTAAAAATTTTTATTTATTTATCTATTTATCTTTGGTTTTTCGAGACAAGGTTTCTCTGTGTGTAACTCTGACTGTCCTGGAACTCACTGTGTAGACCAGGCTGGCCTTGAACCCACAGAGATCCACCTGCCTCTGCTTACCAAGTGCTGGGATTAAAGACATGTGCTACCACTGCCCAGCATACTGTTTGCATTTTTATATGTGGGTATTATGTGAATTCCTGTGTGTGTGTGTGTGTAGGTGTGTTTCTGGAGATGAACTGGGACTTTGTACATGCTCAGCAAAACCCTTTACCACTGAACTGTATCCCCAGTCCTCTTTTTACTCTTTTTTTTTTTTTACTTACAAATTTTAGCTATTTATTTAACCATTCATTTCTTTATGTGTGTGAGTGTTTGCCTGCATGTGTGTATATGCACCGTATGCTTGCCTGGTGCCAGCAGAGGTCAGAAGAGGAGTCAGATCCCCTGCAGCTGGAGTTAGAGATGTTTGTGAGCCACCAATGGGCGCCAGGAACCAAACTCAGGTCCTCTGGGAGAACAAGGGCTCTTAACCACCGAGCCATCTCTACAGCTCTACTTTTAGTTTTGAGACTGGGTCTCACTAAGTTACCTATGCTGGCCTTGAACTTGGGGACTTCTTGCTTTACCCTCCTGAGTAGCTGGGATTATGGGTCTCTACCACTAGGCATAGAGAATTCCTTTTTTGAAAGCTGGTAATGGGGGACGGAGAGATGCTTCAGCAGATAAAGATGCCTGCCGCCAAGCCCGACAGCCTGAGTTCGGACTCTGGTACCCACAGAGTAGGAGAAAAGAACTCCTGCAAACAACTCCTTCCGACGTCCACATATGCACAGTGGCATGTATGTGTATACATAAATGTAATAAAAATAAGATAAATGAAGCCTGAGATGAAACAGGTCAAATCAAAATTGAAAATTAATCACACAGTTAGGCATGGTGGCCCATGCATTTAATCACAGCACTGGGAAGGCCTAGAGGGTGGCAGATCTCTGTGAGTTCAAAGCCAGTCTAGTCTACACAGTGCATTCCAGGACAGCCATAGAATCCCTGTCTCAAAAAAACCAACCAACCAAACAAACAAGTAAAAATTGGGTTGGAGAGATGGCTCAGTGCTTGAGAGCACTGACTGCTCTTCCTGAGGGCCCAAGTTTGAGTCCCTGTAGCCACACATAACTCAGTCCCAGAGAATCCAACACTCTCTTCTGGTCTCCAAGCCCAACAGGTAGGTATATGGTACACAGATATGCAAGCAATTAAAACACCCACACACGTAAAAAATAAAAACAAACAAAAATAATCATGTAAACACACTATTAAAAACAGTAATAGTGGGAGCTGGAGAGATGGCTCATTAGTTAAGAACACTTGTTGTTCTTGCACAGACCAGAGTTCAATTCCCAGCACCTGAACAGCAGCTCACAACCATTTGTAACTCCAGTCCCGAGGGACTTCGACGCCTTCTTCTGACCTCCATGGGCACCAGGCAAGCACTTGGTGTATGGACATACATGCAGGCAAAACACTCTTACACATAAAATAAAATAAATCACTATAAAAACAGCTAACCCTTCCCCCACCAAAACAAAAACAAAAACAAACAAACAAACAAAAAACCCCACAAAACCAATAATGATAGAACTGGGGTTGTAGCTCAGTTGTACTTGGTTGGAGGTGAGCATGCGTGAGACCCTGGATTCCATCTCTAGTTCTGCATAAAACCACGTGTGTTGGTGCATGCCTGTGATCCCAGGCTTGGGAATGGAAGCAGGAGGAACAGTAGCTCAAGGCCAGCCGTGGCCGAGTAATGAGTTCAAGGCCAGTCTAGGCTACATGAAGTCTTGTTCCCCCAGCCAAAAAATAAATGTCATGAAGAAAAACGATAATATGCTTTTTGATAAGATCCTTTATGAAAAGGCCACTGAGTTGAGATCCACAGGTTAAGTTGCAAGAGACCAGGCCAAGAATATTCTAGAAAAGGACTCAATATATATAGAAAACCTAGAGTCAAGAAGCTGCTTGACATGTTCTAGGAATCTGAGGGAAATTATATGATGGGATTACTAATAGGAAGGAAAGATGTGTACAACCACAGTTTTCTATGAATGAACCTGAGCCTATGATGGATGATAAGACGACAGGAAACTCAAGGAAAACTGTCTCATTCACTGCCAGGGCAGTGCCTAGCATCCTGTAGACACGTTCTTGTTGCATGCATAACTGAGTGAAGTTAGTGCTGTGAATGGGTTTTTGTTTAGACACTGAAATTGCCAAGAAGTAATGGATTTGTATTAATGCTCTGCTGCCCACAGGTGGAGGATCTGCAGACTCCAGGAGTGCCAATCAGAAACCTGGGGTGTGAGCTAAGCACGTCAGTGGAAAGCTGATTTGCCTGGGTGTAAGCTGTGGTCACAGTGCAGTATCATAGGACCGTGACTGCCTTTGGAATTCTTCCGGTTTCTCTATGGCTTGTCGGGTTAGCACTCTTCCCAAGAATTCTAACCCTCCGCCTGCCGTCAACCCCGGAAGTATTTACATCAGAAAGGCTGTCAAGCGCCAAGCTCTGAGGTAATAGTTAGTTCTCCTTTCTAAGACAGCACCTCAGTTACTTACTATTCTCTTCTACTACTGCAACTCCCAAACCCAGTGAGCTTGTAAAAAAGTGTAGAATCTCTCCAGGCATCGTGGCAGCCCACACCTTTAATCCCAGCCCTCAGGAGACAGAGGCAGTCGGATCTCTGTGAGTTAGAGGCCAGCCTGGGCTACAGAGTTGCTACAGAGTAAGGCCTTGTCTCCAAAAAAAAAAAAAAAGAGGCAGATTCTCTGGGCCGTACACCCTCATATAGATCCAAGAGAGGCTGGGGGCTCAGCTCTTTCAAACTCCTCTTGGCCTTTAGACTCTGCTTCCTAGTCTGCCACAATGTAAGGAGTCCCTGTCACATGCTCTTGCTGCTATGAATTCCACCATGTTTTCCTGCGTGAATGGACTGTACTCTCTAAAACTGTGATCTGAAACCAACCCCCTCCCCCTTAAAAATAAAATCAATAGAGCTCCTGGGTCAGCAAGATGGCTCAACAGATACGCCACTGGCCATTCAAGCTGACCTGTATTCCACACCCCTGAAAATGGAAGGAGAGAACCAACTCTACACACTTAACCTCTGACCTACATACACACACACACACACACACACACACACACACACACACACCCTATGGCACACAGACTGCCCCCCCCATCATGCACTTACACCTTGATAATAATAAATAAAACAAAACTCCTTCGGTAATTTTGATGACAAGTCATGTCTTTGGGAACATCATCTTGAAGTAGTAATTTTAAACAAATTCTCTTGATAGCTGGTATAGTGGCGAACGCCTTTCATCCCCAAACTCAGGAGGCAGAGGCAAGTAGATCTCTGTAAGGGAGTTCAAGACCAGCCTGGTCTACAAAGTAAATTCCAGCACAGTCAGGGCTACATAGGGAGGCCCTGTTTCAAAAAAAAAACAAAAACCAAAAATGTATTTGATTATTATTTTATGTGTGTGGGGGCTTTGCCTGGATGTGTGCTGGTGCATCACACGTGTGCCCGGTGTTTGAGGAAACCCGAAGACTCCTGGAAATGGAGTTATGGAAGGTTATGAGCTGGGAATTGAACTCATGGCCCCTGCATGCCAGCACTCTTTCCTGCAGCCGTCTCTGCAGGGCCTGAAGTAATAATTCCTAACCTGGGGGCTATTGGGACCTTTTTCAGATGGTAAGGAGATTAGGCCTGTGGTGGTTTGAATAAGGTTGGCCCCCATCGGCTCATATGTTTGAGTGCCTAAGGAGTGGCATTAGGGCGGGTGGCCTTGTTGAAGTAGGTGTGTCACTAGGGGTGGGCTTTGGGTTTCAAATGCTCAAGCCAGGTCCAGTGTCTGTCTCTCTTCCTGATGCCTGCAGGATGTAGAACTCTCAGCCACCTCTCCAGCACCTACATACCATCGTGTTTCCCCGCTGTGACGATAATGGACTAAACCTCTGAACTGTAAGCCAGCCCCAGTCAAATGCTTTCCTTTATAAGAGTTGCTGTGGTCATGGTGTCTCTTCACAGCAATAGGACACTGACTAAGACAAGGCCCACCCAGATCCAGGGTCACATCTGCAGACACACACTTAGCATATACTGCTGAAGAATAGCCTAAACAGGCTGGTGTGCCCCAATGCTCAGAATTCCCAATGAATCAGCCCACCTAGTTAATTTCTCTCTAGGGAGTGGAGCCCTGGAGCTTCTGTGTTGCCTTCCTTTGGTGCCTGGGGCTCTGGGTCATGTTCATGGCACGCATCTAAGTACCATCAGTGCTAAGTGTCTGCAAGTAGGAGCCAGACAGACAGACTTCCAACTAAACTATTTTCTCATTTGAGACAGCAACCGCATCAAAACTCCCCAAGAGAGGGTAAACTGGGAAGAACTCTGGAAACGAATCCAGGGCTCTGGGGCTCCAGTCCTAACACAGACATCAATTCTCTCTCTCAAGTGAGAGTTGCCTCACTCTGTAATCCAAGCTGGTTTATGATTTTCTATGTAGTTATAGCCCAGGCTGGTCTTGACTTTATTGGTAATCCTCCTGCCTTGGTCTTCTGAGAAGCTGAATTACAGATGTAAGCCACCAAGCTCAACCCGTACCAGTTCTTTGAGTCCAGGATTCCTTTCCAGAAATCTCACATAGAACTATAGACTTCAAAGAGCAGAGCACAATAGAACATAATGTGGCCTGGTCTGACGCGGTCCTCGGAGAATTTTCCTCCTGGTTCTGCATGGCTTTCGGTAAGACTTATGAGGTCACTGAGGGTGTTCTCCCCAGCCAGCCAAGCTTGCCATCTTCTCAAACCCACATAGAGGCCTTTTACCTTCGTTTCTGGGACAAAAGGAAGTGGAAACTTCTACCTCCCCTCATCAGTGGCTGCCTCTATCTATATATCTGTATCTATATATATATATACTGTTTTTCCTCTTTGGTTGTTTTTTTTTTTTGTTTTTGTTTTTTTTTTTCTTCAAGATAGGGTTTTTCTGTGTAGTTCTGGCTGTCCTGGAACTCACTCTGTAGCCCAGGCTGACCTCAAACTCACAGAGATCCTGCCTGTCTCTGCCTCCCGAGTGCTGGGATTCCAGGTGTACACCACCGCTACACAGCTTGGTTTAAGTGTTCCAATGTTTACCTACACTTGCTAGTGGTCACATATAAAAATTAATAACAGGCTGGGCAGTGGTGGCACACGCCTTTAATCCCAGCACTGGAGAGGCAGAGGCAGGTGGATCTCTGTGAGTTTGAGGCCAGCCTGGTCTACAGAGCTAGTTCTAGGATAGCCAGGGCTATACAGAGAAACCCTGTCTCAACACCCCCCCCCCAAAAAAAAGAATTAATAAGAGAATTGATGGTCAGGAGCCTATTTTATCTAAGTCCCTTGGTTAGTGGGTATTACAGTCACTTCTCTTTTTTAAAGCTCCTCCCAATTTTAAATACCTTTATTTAAA
Source organism: Peromyscus aztecus (assembly GCA_902168405.1). NCBI lineage: Eukaryota > Metazoa > Chordata > Mammalia > Rodentia > Cricetidae > Peromyscus > Peromyscus aztecus. The sequence goes on from CABHPQ010169695.1 coordinate 13,289, forward strand.
CACTGACAACTGGACCTGGGGGTATCTCAGTGGTACAGTACTTGCCTACTTGTAGGCAGAACCTCTCTTACTGGCTCTCACCTCTGGCAGGCCTCATACCCTCACTTTCTCTGGTGACCAATGGGCTAAAATCCCGTCTTTGTTATTCTCCGCTTCCTACCTTCCTCGCTTACACATGTTTAATCATCAGGGCTGATTGAAAATACTAACTTTCTTTGGAATTTGCACAAACAGATTGGCGTGACAAGATGCCAGGGAAAAGCCACCGTCAGTTCCTGCTGGTGACGACTCACTTCCTTTTCTTGCAAAGTTTCCTATGACTGTTTTATTTGGTAGGCACAGTGACAACCCCTTTCCGGGCTGAGACCTTGCCAGTCCCAAATTTACTTTGTCAGCTGGAAGGGCTAACTCATACTGTCTTAGCAATGTGTCACTTGGGAAGGGTCCTTCCTCAGCTCCACTTCTTAGACCATCAGAGAGCTACCATAGAAGCTTGCAAATGTTCTCAGTCCTTACAATCCTATTCTTGGGCACACTGTTGTATAGAATTCACTTCCATAAGTACAGACTGTCCCATTCTTTTAGGGGGACGATTATGGTGCTAGAGATCAAATCTGGGGCCTCGTGCATGCAAAGCACTTTACCAATTAGCTAGCCCCAGCTACTCGCCCCTTTCTTAAAGATATTGGAAGGTGGCCCATTCAGGAGGTCTTACAAGCCTCAATTCCATTTAGTTCAATTCTGTATGCACAGTGGCTACTCACAGGCCACAGTCTCCAGTACCACAGGACCACATTTTCTCACTCTTTTCGGGTGAAGTAATTGAGAGCTTGGAAATGAAAGGTCAACAAACAAACCAAAAACAAAAATAAGAAAGAGACCGGGGGTAAACGTTTATAACCACTGTAATTTCAAGCCATTCAAAGCAAACTTTGTATGGCAGACACCGTTCTAAACCCTTAGCATATATAAACGTGTTTAATCCCTACAATGACCCTGGTTGTCACTATACTGTTTGCCCTCATTTTCCATATGGGAAAACTGAGGTGCAGAGCAATAAATACCTTGTATGCCAAGATGCCTGGCCTGCAAGCTTCCAGACAGTCTCCTGCCTCTGCCTCCTATGCCATAGGTGTTCTGGATTACAGAGCAATGTCACTGCACCCCATTTTGCATGAGTTCTAGGGGGTCTAGACTGAAGCCCTCCTGTTGTACAGCAAGCACTTTACCCATAGAACCCGTCCCCCGCATCAGAATGCTTTTGACCGTTAAACCACACACTGCCCCTTTGTGAGGCTCTGGGAGTGGTGATAAAACTCTTGTGTAGAAATAATGGGTAAGAAGCTGAGTGCGCGTGCCCGTGGTCCTAGTTAGGGCTTCTATGGCTGCGCTAAAACCCATGACCGAAAGCTACTCGAGGAGCAAAGGGTTCATTTCATCTTACTGGTTACAGTCCAGCATCCAGGAAAGTAAGGGAAGCAGCTGAGGCAGAGGCCGCGGAGAAACTGCTTACAGGCTTGCTCACAGCCAGCTCAGCCTGCTTGATCGTAACTCCCCGCCCCCAGGGATAACACCGCCCACAGTAAGTTGGGCCGTCCCATATCAATCATCCACCAAGAAAATGCCCCACAGGCTTTCCCACAGGCCAATCTGGTGGGGATTCTTCTTCATTGAGGTTCCTTCTTCCCAAATGACTCTAGCTTGTGTCAAATCGACATGAAACTAGCCAGCACAGCCTGTAAGACCAGCACTTGGGAGGTATAGGCAGGTTCAAGGGTAGCCTTGAGTAAGGGACCATCCTGGACTCCATGAGATCCCATCTCGACAAACAAAGCCATATATGTGTATTGGCAAAGAAAGTGTTTCTCTCATACTTTTTTTTTTTTAAGTAATGCTGGTTGAACATTGGGCCTTATTCTAGTGTTCATTTCCTTTGCTATGATAAAATACCTGACTAAAAGAAGCTTAGAGGAGAAAGGATTTTATTTCTGCAAACCATTCCAGGTTATAGCTGATCGTTGTGGGAAAGGTAGAAACTTCACGCAGCCAGTCACATCACACCTGAGAGCACAGAGAAATGGACTCACGAGCTAGCTCGTTTGTTTGTGGTCAACTCAGCTTCTCCACTTTGTTTGTTTGTTTGTTTCAAGACGGTTTTTCTGTGTAGCCCTGGCTGTCCTGGAACTCACTCTGTAGACCAGGCTGGCTTTGAACTCACAGAGCTCCACCTGTTTCTGTCTCCCAAGTGCTGGGATTAAAGGTGTGTGCCACTTTAAAAAAAAATATATATATATATATATATAATTTATTTTTATTTTATGTGCATTGATGTTTTGCCTGCATGCATTTTTGTGTGAGTGTGTCGGGTCCCCTAGAACTGGAGTTATAGACAGGTGTGGGCTGCCATGTGGGTGCTGGGAATTGCAAGAATGGCAAGCAATCTTAACCCCTGAGCCATCTCTCCATCTCTCCATTGTTAGGCAGTTAAGAACACCCTGCCACCAGGTGGTGTGGTGCACGCCTTTAATCTCAGCACTCAGGAGGCAGAGGCAGGTGGATCTCTGGGTTTGGGGCCAGCCTGGTCTACAAAGTGAGTTCCAGGATAGCCAGGGCTACATGGATAAACCTGTTTCCAAACAAAAACAAAAACAAAAAACAAACAAACAAAAAACAAAACAAACAAACCAAAAAACCACCCTACCTAGGTAATGGCTTCCTAGAGAGGGCTGGACCTTCCTGTGTCAATTAATAAATTTACAGAATCAAGAAAACCCCCCCACCCAACACAGATGCACACAGGCCAACCTGATCTAAACAATCCTTCATTGAGACTCCCTTCTCGTGTGATTCTGGGTCCTGGCAAGTGGGCAATTAGAGCAGCCATCACGGGCCTGTGTATGCTAGGCAGGTGCTCTACTGCTGTGCTATACTTTTCGCCTGCTTTAAGATTTGTTTTGAGACAGGCTCTCAATAAGTTTCCCAGGCTGGCCTTAAATTTGCAATCCTCCTGTCTCAGTTTACTCAGAATCTGGGGTTACAGGCCTGTAATCTGGGCTGGCTTATATAGTAAGTTTTGTTGTTGTTGTTGTTATTCTTATTAGTCATAGTAGTAGTGGGGTGTGTGTGTGTGTGTGTGTGTGTGTGTGTACATGCATGGTGCCACAGTACATGAATGGAGACCAGAGGACAGCTTTCAGGAGTCAGTTCTCTCCTCCCACTTCACTGAGGCTGAGGCAGAATCTCTTCTGTTTCTGCCGTACTGCAAACTCCAGACTGGCCTGTCCAAGAGATTGACCGCAGCAGGTCAGTCTCCCGTCTCTGTCTCCCATCTTGCTGGGTCTTGGATGCCTTTTTTACATGGATTCCCGGGAATGTCAGGCTTCCGCTGTTAAGCACTTGTACACGCTGAGCCACTCTGCCGGCCCTTTCCTAATAATTTAATTGATGTAGAAGCAGTTGTGATAAGGCAAAACCAAGCAAGAACTAGCCCAAGACAGCACAGGATGTTTGAAAAATCTGATGACCCCTGAAGACTGCCTCTTCCTTACCTACTGTAGCTCTGGCCTCTTGGTGTCTGGGTGGTGGTGCCCCAGCTTCTGAGATCTGGTTTCTCACCTTCCGGGAATCACGTTACACAGAGCACCTATGGTAGGTAACCTCTAAAAGGGTAATATGACCAGGGACTGACCCACTGGGCTGTCAGTGGCACACAAGAGAGCTCCAGCTCTTTAGCTTGACTTGGAAGGCCCTCCAGCTCCGACCCTCACTACCGCTCCGTCCCCTTCCCTTAGAAATTAACTTGTTCCCCTGACCCAGCCATACCAAACCATGATTGCTTGAGCCATGGTCTCGCTATGTAGCCCAGGCTGGCCTTGAACTTCTCTTCAAATTTTTTTTTTATATGTCATTGATTTATTTTATTTTGCATGTGTGTACATGTACATGTGTAGTGTGTGCGTGCCATGTGGAGGTCAGAGGATTTGTAGGAGTTACTTTTTACACTCTACCGTGTGATTCCATGGGTTCAAACTCAGGTTGCCTACCTGCCTTGGTGCCAAGTGTCTTTATCCACTGAACCATCTTCCCAGATCCCGCCTTGGAACGCTTGTTGATTTTTTTTTTCTTTTCCTTTCTTATTTGCTTTTTTGTGCTCATTTAGTTTTGTTTGTTTGTTCTTTTAGCTTTTACATTTATTTATTATTTGGGTGTGTTTATGTGTTGGTGTAAGTACAGAGGTCAGAGATAGCTTGTAGGAATTATAGGGGTTCCAAGGATCAGATTCAGGACAAAAGGCTCGGAGGGGGCAAGCACATTCACTCACTGAGCCATCTTGCTGGCCCTCAGGTGTTTCTCTGTGCCACTGAGTTCAGCAGGCAAATATTTCTCTTGAGTCACTAATACCCATAGCTGAGCATTGAGTCATCAAGACCTCGGTTGCAACAAGGGATCATTTAATCTGACGTTTTCCGTACCTTTCTAGATCTTTCCATTCTTCAGTAAGTCCTTCAGTGTCTTTCAACCTCCACATCTGTAGTACTGTCTGGAGCTCAGGCCTCTTGACTCACCGACACTGACGTGTCATTTGTGGCTTTAGAGGAAGAAGATCCAGGAGCCTTGGAAAGTCACTAAAATGTTCTGTGCCTCAGTTCCCTCATCACCACAGAGGCACGGCCTTCCTGTTGTTGCCTCAGCCTTCAATATTATATGTTCTGTGCTTCTGGGTCCAGGATCTGTGCACACCTCTTCCCTTTGAAGACATGCAGAAGGCTTGCCTCTGTCCCATCTCATCTGCCCAAACATGGCTGGAAAGTGTCCTTATTATCACCACAGGCAGTTATATGCCTAGTTAAACATCACAAATTCTGCTACCGTAGAAGAGATGAGGACAGATATGTGGTGGAAATGATCAGTTTCCGCTCTAAGTTTTCTGTTTATGAAGCCATTTCCTAGATCACCAGGTTACTTGATCTTCACGTTTTCCAGCTGTCTGCCCATGACTCATTCAGTGCGAGAGTAGTTTAGCTCAGTGGTAAGAGTATGTGTATCTTAGTTACTTTTCTAACTTACGAAAGAAGACATTTAATTAGGGGCTTACAGTTTCAGAGGGTGAGTCCATGACTATCATGGTGGGGACCATGGCAGCAATCAGGTAGGCATGGTGCTGGAAAAGAAGCTGAGAGCTCACATTTGATCCACAGATATGAGAGAGAGAGAGAGAGAGAGAGAGAGAGAGAGAGAGAGAGAGAGAGAGAGAGAGGAGAATATTGGGGAATGGCAGGAATGATATGAAGATTCTTCTGTATCAAGAGGAAGTAATCCCAGGAAATAGAAAGCTGCGGGAATCTAGGGAAAGGGTTCCCAGCTATCTTCTTGTTCTTGCAGGGATTAAACGCCTGGCTCACACTAGGCAGGCACTCTACCACCAAACGGAAAACAAGGTATTTGTGGCAAACAAAGAAAAAAGGGTATTCTAGAAGATTCAAAGACACTGAGACAAGAGAAAGTGATAAAATATAATGGGGTAGTGCTGTGATTCCAGCAGTCAGAAGGGTCAAGAGTTCAAGGCCTTCCTCAGATACATGCTAAGTTATGCAATCCCAGACTACATAAGCTCCTGTCTCAACAAACTAAATTAGAGCCAGCCAGATGGCTCCGTAGGTGAGGGCTCTTGTTACCAAGCCTGATGACCTGAGTTCCGTCCCTGGGATTTCAGGCATGCACCATCAATGCCCTGGCAGTCCACCTTCCTTTTATCCTTAAATGACACTGTATTCACGGCTTGTTTTGTTGCTGTGACAAAATACAACACAACAACTTAAGGAAGGAAGGATTTGTCTTATGGTTCGAGGTTGCCCGTCCATCATGGTAGGGAAGCCATGGCGGTAAGAGCTTGAGGCAGTTGGTCACAAGGCATCCTCAGTCAGGAAGCAGAGAGAGATGAGTGTTCTGCTCAGCTTCCTTTCTCCTTTTTGTTCAGTCCAGAATGGAAACGCACAAAATGATGCCACCCACATTTAAAATGGCTCTTCCCACCTTATCTAACCTACTCTAGGTACTCCCTCCTAAACAAGCCTAGAAACATATTTCTACAGTAATTCTCAATCCCATCAAGTTTCCAATCAGGATTCACTTTTGTGGATATAGCTATTTATTATTTATTTATTCATTCATTCGTTCATTTATTATTTTTTGAGGCATGGTCTCATTATGCAGTCCTGGCTGACCCAGAACTTAATATGTAGACAAGGCTGGCTTTGAACTCAGAGGAAACCACCTCACTCAGCCTCTGGAATGCTGGGATTTAAGGCATATACCACCATACCCAGACCACATTTATTCATTTCTTTTTGTTTTCTTTTTCCAGACAAGGTTTCTCGGTGTAGACTTGGCTGTCCTGGATCTCGCTCTGTAGACCAGGCTGGCCTCAAACTCACAGAGATCCACCTGCCTCTGCCTCCCAAGTGCTGGGATTAAAGGTGTGCGCCACCCACCACCACCTGGCTTATTCATTACTTTTAAAAAGATTTTTTTAAAGATTTATTTTGTTTTTATTTATGTGTATGGGTGTGCAGGAGTTCGTGTATTATGTGTGTGCAGATGCCCTTGGAGGCCGGAAGAGGGCATTCAATCCCTTAGAACTGGAATTATAGGTAGTTGTGAGCTGCCTGGTTTGAGTGCTAGGAACCACACCCAGGTCCTTAGACGTCTGTCTTAACAATATTCCCTCTCTCTTTCTCTCTCTCTCTCTCTCTCTCTCTCTCTCTCTCTCTCTCTCTCTCTTTCTCTCTCTCCCTCCCCCTCCCTCCCTCCCTTCCTCCCTCCCTCCCTCCTTTCCTTCCTTTCTCTCTTTTGGTTTTTTGAGACAAGGTTTCTCTATGTATCCTTGGCTGTCTTATAACTCGATCTGTAGAACAGGTTGGCTTTGAACTCACGGAGAGCCACCTACCTCTGCTTTCTGAGTGCAGGAATTAAAGGCGTGTGCCAGTATGCCACCATTGCCCAGCTAGCAACTGTTCTAATGTTATGAAGAGAAACCATGACCATGGCAACTCTTATAAAGGAAGTGTCTAATTGGGGCCTTGTTTACAGTTTCAGAGGCTTAGTCCATTACCATCATGGCAGGGAGCAGTATCTGAGACCCTTACATCCTGATTCACAGGCAGAGAAAGACACTGAGCCTGGCATGGGCCTTAGAAACCTCAAAGCCCAACCCTAGTGACACATTTCTTCCAACAAAGCCACAGCTCCTAATCCTTCTAATCCTATCAAAAAGAGTTCTGGTGACTAAGCATTTAAATATATGATCCTATGGAGGCCATTCTTATTCAAACTACCATACTCAAGAAGAGCATATGTGGCCGGCGGTGGTGGCACACGCCTTAAATCCCAGCACTCGGGAGGCAGAGCCAGGCGGATCTCTGTGAGTTCGAGGCCAGCCTGGTCTACCAAGTAAGTTCCAGGAAAGGCGCAAAGCTACACAGAGAAACCCTGTCTCGAAAAAAAACCAAAAAAAAAAAAAAAAAAGAGCATATGTGCTCTTAACTTCTGATCCATCTCTCCAACCTCATCTGTTCATTTTTTTTAGAAAGATTTATTTATTCATGTATTTTATGTATACACCAGAATAATGAATCTGATCCCATTACAGATGGTTGTAAGCCACTATGTGGTCGTTGGGAATTGAACCCAGGACCTCTGGAAGAGCAGCCAGTGCTCTTAACCACTAAGCCATCTCTCCAGCCCCCTGTTCATTTTTTAAAAATAATTTCTTTATTTTTATTTTATGTTCTTTGGTGTTTTGCCTGCATGTATATCTGTGTGAGGGTGTCAGATCCCCTGGAACTGGAGTTGTAGACAACTGTGAGCTGCCATGTGGGTGCCGGGAATTGAACCTGGGTCCTCTGGAAGAGCAGCCAATGCTCTTAACCACTGAGCCATCCTTCCAGCCCTCCTTCTGTTCATTTTAATGTGGTTCTTCCTTATTCATTTAATGCTTTGAGTTTTTAAATTTTTTATTTAAAAATGTTAAAAAATTACATTTAAAGAAACTGTGTGTGTGTGTGTGTGTGTGAGAGAGAGAGAGAGAGAGAGAGAGAGAGAGAGAGAGAGAGAGAGAAATGAGGTTTGTGTGGAGGTCAAAGAACAATTTGCAGGAGTCTTTTTCTACTTCTATGGAGCAGATCTAGGATCAAACTTAGGTGGTCAACTTGGTGGCAAAAAAAAAAAAAAAAAAAAAAGATAGCCAGAGCTACGGAGTGAGGCCCTGTCTCAAAAACAAATAAAAAGAAGTAAAATTCAGCCAGATGTGGTGGGTGGTGCACACTTTTAATCCAAGCACTCTGGAGGTAGAAGCAGATGGATCTCTGAGTTCGAAGCCAGCCTGGTCTACAGAATGAGTTCTAGGACAGCCAGGGCTATACAGAGAAACCCAGTCTTGAAAAATCAAAAATCAAATTCTAGATTCATAAAGCATTTAATAAACTTTACCTTATTTGATATTATTTGTAAAATTCTTTGTGGATTTATGATATTGTTGCTGTAATTTTCTGGTTTTTTTTTTTTTTTTTTTAGTTTTTCGAGACAGGGTTTCTCTGTGTAGCTTTGCGCCTTTCCTGGAACTCACTTGGTCCGCCTGGCTCTGCCTCCCGAGTGCTGAGATTAAAGGCGTGCGCCACCACCGCCCGGCTAATTTTCTGTTTTATGTGTATGGATGTTTTACCTGTCCATGCACCACGTGTACACAGCACCCACAGAGAACAGAAGGCGGCATTTGATCCCCCAGAACTGCAGTTACAGAGGTTATGAGCTGCCATGTAGGTTGAACCTGGGTCCTCTGCAAGGGCAGTCTGTGCTCTTAACCACTCAGCTATCTTTCCAGGCCCTGTAATTAAAAGCAAAAAACAAAGAGCAGAACACTTTTTGTGAGGAGGGGCAGGTTGAGACAGGGTCTCATGTAACCCGTGCTGACCTGGAAACTTGCTATGGATACAGCCTAGGCTGACCTTGAGCCTCTGGTCTTCTTGCCTGACCTTCCAAACGCTGGAATTACAGGCATGAGCCACTACTTCCTGCTTCTTTTAAAATGTAATGCATTTGAATTCCATTTTCTGCTTAATGTCTTTATAATCAAAGAGTAATATAAAAAGTCATTGAACTTGAAAAGTTTTAAAATAGAAGTAATATCTAATATATAAAGTAAAATAATTTTTAAATATTCAGCAATTCTATTTTATTTCTAGACTTAAAAATTAGAATATGAGAAGCTAATAGATAAAGCCAGAAAAGTATATTTTGATATATGCTTTATATCAAATGACATATATTAATTGGCTCCTTTTTTTGGCTGTGGGATGAGGGGTGTAGTAGTTTGAATGTAGTTGACTCCCATTATCCCATAATCTCATAGGGAGTGGCACTATTAGGAAGTGTGGCTTTGTTGAAGTGGGTATTGTTGCTCGAATTCTAATTGGTCTTAATAAAAACCCAGAGTCAGATATCAGGGTAAATGCTAAAAGATCAGAGAAGTAAAGGAGCCAGCCACTAGAGAGACTTCTTACCTCTGTTGAATCCTCAGACTGAAAAGGTGGGTTGAGGGGCTGGAGAGATGGCTCAGCGGTTAAAAGCACTGGCTGTTCTTCCAGAGGTCCTGAGTTCAATTCCCAGCAACCACATGGTGGCTCACAACCATCCGTAATGAGATCTGGTGCCCTCTTCTGGTCTGCAGGTGTATATGCAGACAGAACACTGTATACATAATAAATAAATAAATCTAAAAAAAAAAAAATAAAAAAAAAAAAAACTGAAAAGGTGGGTTGAGCTCCTGTCTCCTCTTCCTTTCTCTGCTCAGTCATATCACTTCCTGTCTCCACCTTCCTAGTGCTGGGATTAAAGGTGTGTGCCTCCCAAGTACTAGGATCAAATGCATGAGATCCCAAGTGCTGGGATTAAAGGCGTGAGCCTCCACCACCTGGCTCTATTTCTCTTTTAGACTGGATCAATCTTGTGTAACCCAGGGTGGCCTCGAACTTCTGATCTTCCTGCTTCCTCCTCCCAAGTGCTGGGATTAAAGGTGTGTGCCACCACTGCCTGGCCTCTGTGGTTAACTAGTGGCTGGCTCTACACTCTGATCCCCAGGCAAGCTTTATTTGTTAGAGCATAAACAAAATATCACCACAGGGTATGGCCTTGTTGGAGGAGGTGTGTCACTGTGGGGGTGGTTTGAGGTTTTATGTACTCAGGATAACATCCAGTGTGTCAGTTGACTTCCTGCTGCTCTCTGGTCAAGATGTAGCCAGCACGACATCTCCCTGCACACCGCCATGCTCCTCGCCATGATGGACTGAACCTCTAAACTGTAAACGAGCCACCACAGTTAAATGTTTCTTTTATAGGAGTTATTGTGGTCATGGTGTCTCTTCACAGCAAGGAAAACCCTAACTAAGACAGGGGGTTGAGACAGGGTTTCTCTATGGCTGTCCTGGGACTTGCTCTGTAGACCAAACTGTCCTGGAATTCGAAGAGATCCATCCGCCTGCCCTCTGCCTCCCAAAGCTGGGACTAAAAGGCTTGTGCCCCTATGCCTGA
>CABHPQ010169696.1:0-10078 GCA_902168405.1 Peromyscus aztecus
GCTGCTGCTGCTGCTCCAGGTTCAGGATGTCTTTGACTGAGAAGGGCGTGGGTGTGAGCGCAGGGCTGGGGAACATGGTGGCGGCGCCCGTCTCACAGCGCCAGGTGGGCGGCAGAGAGTGGCGCTGCCCACCCCCGGGGACAGCCTCCCCGCATGGTGCCCGCCGCCCGCCCGCGCACCCGCCTCTCTGCCCTGGATGTGGCGGGGCAGCAGGTAGCGCGGAGCACCAGGGGCAGAAGAGGCGGGAGCAGGACGGAGCAGGGGGACTCAGCCTGCCATTGGGCCAGGGGCCTCGATGACAGGAGCGACGGGGCAGTTCTGCGTCACCTAATATAGACATAGGGTTGGGGAAAAAAATCCTGCCCAGCTTTTTAAAGGGACCGTGACACATTTGGAAGAGTCTCTGGCCCCTGCAGGAGATTGCTGCTCACTAGCCTGAAAACCCCAATGAGACTCACTCAAAGAAAATACCCGACTGTTTTGAGCTGGGTCTAAGCGCAGGGTTGGGGTGGGTCTGAGGTTTGAAAAATATTCCTCTGCACCCATCACCGAGTGGGCTAGTGAAGATGGGGTGGGAAGCCAGGAGAGGAGGGTGATTTACAGGGATCAAGACTGTTACTAAAATGCTGCTTACCGAAGTCTGACTGAGAATAGGAAGAGAAGCTAGCTCCAAGGAGACAGTTGTTCTGGGATGGTAACAGACCAATTTAGGAATTTGGGGGTGGGGTATTTAATTTGACCTGCAGGACCAATCTCGACCCAGGAGTCCAGGCAGGCCCTAAGGGGTTCTGAGCAAGTCGAGCTGAATGGAAAGGTGAAGTGGCTATTGTGGGGTGGGAGGGGCCACCTGAAGTAGACTGCATTGTGTAAGCGCCTCTCCAGGGAGAACCATTCACCAGGGAACTGACTCTTTAGCGAGGGAGCCAACCCAGGTTCTGCTCAGCTCCCAGAAGAGCTGTCTTCTGGTGTCTGTCCCTCTTCTCCAGCAGCTTTCTTTCCCATTCCTCCTGGCCACCAACAAGATCCCCGGACTTTTTCTAGCTCCAGGCCCCTGGGGTCCTCCACAGAGCAGGTGGAGGGGCATTTTCAGTCCCACGGTGCTTCTGTCTGAAAACTGTCAGGGCTTAAGGAGCCTAAGAGAACTGCCTGGATCTAAGGAACACTGGGGTCTTCCCAGAACCCTGCACACAGCAGACTGGAGCTTTATGCAGCTATAATCCCAGAAAGAGAAGGCACAGGGCCTCCAGGCAAACACTACCCCATCGAAGGTATGGGAAGGCTTGACACTGTAGAGGCTTGGGCAGGGAAGGATGTGGAGGGCTAGTTGGCCACCCCAGAAGATGCTCTTGGAATAGAAAAAGTAGTGGGGTGTAGGGTCAAAGGTCAGCTAAACAAGCCACTCCCAAGTCATGAGCCCAAAGCCCAGAGGGGTGAAATTGTGCAGCACAGAATGGAAGCTGTCCCTCCTGTAGGACAGTGAGCCGTGGAGAGCACCGGCACCAGCTGGGCCCTACTAAAGCCAGCACAGGCCTGATTTTCCCTGCCTTTCATCAAACCCAAACTCCCAGGGACTGGGGCCTTCAGCTGAGGGAAAAGGAGGGCCCAGCTCCAGGCAGACTGTGAAGCAGGAGGCCCAGGAAACCCAATTCCAGGCTCCAGCCTTCAGCGCCAGACTGGGCAGTCATCATGAGAGCTCAACCCAAGGGCCGCATAGTTTTCTGAAACTGCTGGCTCCAACTGCAGAGGAAGCCTTTCCAAAGATGTGGGGACCCCAAAACCACCAACTTCTGTCCCTCCAAACACACACACCCCAGTTCTCCTTGATCAATCTGCAACTTTGCTGGGTTTTTGTTTGTTTGTTTGTTTTGTTTTTTCATCTTGCTGCGGCTTTTGGTCACTTTTCAGTTACTGCTCTGAGAAACCTAGCTGGGGACCCTCCTTGCTTTTGAAGATTGGTTTTTGTGGGTTAGATGGGATGCCTATCACCCAGGCGGTGACGTCTGGCAAACGAGCCACATCCGATTCAATTAAATGTCTTGCTGAAAACAGCTTCGGGCGAGGGTCCTGGGAGCCCTGTTAAGTGAATCGGCTGGCCCTGCGGATCGCGATGACAGTTTGAAAGATTAGTGTGAGCCGACGCCTGAAATATTACCATTTAATAGGGGGGAGTACACATCGGAGCTGCATCCGGGGATCCCTGTTTTATGTTTTTTTTTTAAAGATAGTTCTGAAGAAGAGGGGCATTTCCTTTGCAAATCAAGATGGTGAGGATTTGTCACCTATTTTTGGATATAAGGGCTCCTAGAGCTGACAGATCTGTGGGTCATGTGTCAAGAAAAAGGAAGAAAACCCTTCTAATTTGAACAAAATTAGTGACTTTCCCACCCTCTACAACCTTGGTGAAAAGACTCTGGCCTTTCTCTCTGGAGAGGAAGTGGAACAGAGTGAGATAAATAGACAAAATAGAATTGGGGTGACCCGTGGGGGTTTCCGCAGAGAGCTGTCCAGAGCACTTTCCAAACTTGGCTTCAGTCCTGGCTGTCTTCAAGCCAGTACCAGAGGAATATATGTATGTATATTAATATATATAATGTAATATATATATATTTTTTTACTTAGACAGAAGTTACAATGGTTGGGACCCTAGGGGCGCGTCTTCTCCCCAAGGGCGGCTGGCTCAACCTGGTCGCTAGGAAGCACTTGGCCAAACACACAACTTTCAGCCAAGAGGGGCAGAGACAAAAAGGAGCCTGGAGGAGACAGCGAAAATCTGCGGGGCTATTTCTTTGCCTTTTAAAGACTTGGTGCTTTAGGATTAGTCAAATTCCGGGGTAACTCCAGCGCATTCTGCGTAAATAAATTATTATTGATTGAAAAGCGATCGGCCGGGCCCAAGCCGCGACCCCCCCCTCCCTGCATTCAGCAGCGCCGGCCGCGAAAGGTATATATGATTAATTGAAAGATAAGCTGCAACTATCACCCGGAATGTCATTAATGCGCCGGGGAGACGTCCATTGGAGACAGGCGGCGTTATCCGTAGCTTTATCTTCAACAACGCCTCGCTCTCTTGGCCCGCGCCGGGGAAACAGATGGGGGTTTCTGTCTGGGACGCTCGCCCCGTGTTTATATTTTGGGAAGAATCGCAACTCTAGGGAGTCCCCGGCGGGCCCCCTGATAAATGAACATTAGCACTTTTTCGGACTACTGTATCAACAAAGGGGCCGCGGCGCAGCAATAATTGGCGAGAAAGCAAACAGAGGGCCGAGAGCGCGACTCTGCTCTTCGTCCGGCTGATGGATGAGCAGCGGGCCGCCTCCCGGCCTGGCCCGGGCTTCCTTCCCGCAGGTCGCGCAGGGCCGCCGGCTCTGCATCCAGGGAAGCCCCGGGCTGTAGGTACCCAACCCTCCTCGCTGCTGTAGCCAGCACCCTCAGAGGTGCGTCGCGGGTCCTCGTACCAGACTACCTGGCTAAGAGAATGAGGTCACAGGAGGGAGTGACATGCTCCAGGCTACTCAGACTGGAAGCATCGAAGGCCATTGGCGTTACTTCGCTGACTCTAGAGCTGGGCATGTTTTCCTGTTTGTCAATGGGAAAAAAAGAAAAAAGAAAAAAAAAAGCAAGTCGCCCACTCACACAGCCACACTGTCCTATAGAAGGAGAATGCACAAAGTTGAGAGGGAGAGAGGGAGAGAGGGAGAGAGGGAGAGAGGGAGAGAGGGAGAGAGGGAGAGAGGGAGAGAGGGAGGGAGAGAGAGAGAGAGGATTTGAGGTGTAACTACTTCCTTTTCTCCCCTCTGCCTTATTGAGATTTAATTCACTCACCATTCACCACAATCAATTTGAGAACATTTTCATCACCTTCTAAAGAAACCCGCAACCTTCCCCCTCCCCTCTTCTCTCCCCAGTCACCACTAATCTACTTTGCCCCTCTAAGGATCTGCCTCTCCTGAGTGGTTCATACAAACAAAATCATATAATATGTGACCTCTTCTGTCTGGTACCTCTCACTTGGCAGAATGTTACCCAGCTTCCTTCACTCTATGACATTAATCAGCACTTTCTTCTTTTTAGCAGCTAAATACTATTCAGTTGCGAGGACATGCCGTTTTGGTTTACTAGGTCATTAGTGAAAACACTCTTGGGTGTTTTACCTTTTCCTTTCCCCAGTCCACTCCTACCTGCACAGACTGGGAAAACCTTCCTCTTTTCTCTCTGTTTTCAACCCTGTCCTTCCCCAGTAGGGACTGAGTTTCCTGTAATATTCTGTTCTTGCTGTAGCCCAATTCTTGATTTGTAAAGAAGTTGCCAGATTTTCCTTTCGTGCTAAGCTCACAGTGTCTGCTTTCCAGTCATCAGGGATTACTAACTCCATATAGTCGAGGTCCTGATTGCTAGCCTGGTTTTTGACTTCCACTGCCCCAAGGTACAAGGCTGTGGGCCGGCTGAGTCAGGCAGAGAGCCTTCCCTCCTGGGTGCTGTTTTCAGGCCGTCTGTGCAAAGTTATCCCAATGACAGGAAGAATCGAAAGCCAGAGAAGGGAGGCACAGTCCACCTGGTAAAGGACTGTGTGTCTGTCTAAGAGAAGTCAGGACTCCCACCTGCCTCCAAATTGACCCAGAGTCAACTCCCTTGGGGATATTTGTTCTGATTTTCTCTACCCCTTCGCTCACACTGACCAGGTGGGTAAAAGTGCTTGCTGAGCAAGCCTGAGTGTGATTCTCAGAAACCCATGGTGTCATCCGACCTCCACAAGTGTGCCATGGCACGCATGCACCTGAACTTGCACACAACAGACACATGATGATTTCCAAGTGTTATTCATGATAAGGATAATAATTTGGAATGTTTGCTTATTTTTGAGGGTGAATGAGGCATTAAAAACATTGCCCAAAATACCATAAATAGAACCAAAGAAAAAATAATCCAGATAGAAAATGCTAGAAATACATGACAAAATTATAAATTTTAATAATACACACAGAAAGAGTTCTGGTAAGTCAACAAGAAAATTACCTAACAGAATAATTGGAAAATTGGCCAAGAGTAGTAGAACCTTGCTGGAAAAAAAGGGAAGAAGGTAAATAAAAAAGAAAAAAGTAAACAAATGTTAACTATATCAGAGAGGTTAATACTTTATATATCAGATTGACAAATGTAAAAAATTTGGCATCCCTAACTTCCCAAAAAATGATAATGTTGAGCAAAATTAGAAGAAAAAAAAGGTGCACACTGATTTGTACTGTAGACATAGTTGAATGGAAGAGGACTTGCTTGCCTAGCATTCCCAAGGCCTGGGTTTGATGGTCTCTGCCCAGTGACCGTCTGTGTGGTTCAGTGAAAGAGTAAATTTAAAACCCTCTCTGGAGCAGTCTGGTTCTGTCAACACGTAAAATGCACAAGCCATTTGAAGGAATGGTTTCACTTCCAGTATCTATTTGCAGATACACACGTGTATGCAAATAAAATGCTTTCTTTGCACTTTATTTTTTTAAGAATGAAAATATTTAAAAAACAACCCAGTATATTTCTCTTGGAGACAGGTTAAAAAATCATGTTATACCAATAGAACGGCAGACGTAAGAGAGAAAGAGTTCCATTTATATCTGTCAGTATGGGTACATTTGTGATACATCATATACCTAAACAAGCTGCAAGTGGACTCTTTCCTTTCCTGAGCTCTGTGTATGCAGGCAAGCCCTCTACCACCTGAGCTACACTGATAGTCTGGATCTTATTTATTTATTTAACGTTTATGTGTGTGTGGGGGGGTCAGAGGACAACTTACTGGAGCTAGATCTCTTCTTGCATGAACTCAGATCCTCAGGCATGTTAGCAACCAACCACCTTTTACCAACCAAGACCAATCACCAGCACTTATTAATTAATCATTAATTAATTTTGAGACAGAGTCTCATGAGGATGGCCTTGAGCTTTGGATCTCCTGTCAAGTCCTGAGATTACATGTGTCCTCCACCATCACTACCCATTTTTGTTGCTGTTTGGTGTTCTGTAGCCAAGCTTGGCTTTGAACTCACAGCAGTCCTCCAGCCCCAGCCTCCTAAATGCTGGGATAACAGGTGTGAGCCACTACATCCGTGTTGTACTTTATGGATTTTTTTTTAAATTAAGGATTAACAAAATGTTAAAGGAAGCTTCGAAGGAAGAAGACTGGAGGAAGCATCTGGAATTAAACATCGCAGTGGACTATAGCAACTCCAGGAAAGCAGGGTTTTGTTTGTACTTTTAGGGCTGTGGAAATATCTGGACCAGAATCCTAGGAGGCACCTGTTAAAAATGTAAATTTATGTGTTTTTCCTCTCCTTCTGGAATTTTAAAAATCAAAGGTGAGTGCAGTTTGTGGCAGAGAGCCCAAGTGACTGTCCAGTGAACTCTTCATGGTGGATCAGAAAGGATTCCGAAGGATGTGTGTGTTGGGGGTGGGGGGTTGTCCAGCAGGATCTGATCCCAGCCACCCTCCAGCAAAGCTGCCCTCTAGCTTTTCCCTGAAGTGGCCTTTGGTCCCAAGAGCCCACCAGAAGGCATCCTGGAGTGCAGGGTCACTGACAGCAACTGCCAACATCTATCAGTGCACCTGAGGGTGCTGTGGTGGCCTTCCACTACTGAGTGGGAAGGAGGTTGGCCAGAAGGGTGTGGTCACCTGCCCCCCTCCCTCCACACCCAGGTACTGCCCCGACTGGAAGGAGAGTTTGGAAGCCTCTAGCTTAGGCCTGTTTGTCTGTCTGTCCTTGGGTGGTGGGTGGGTGGGGAGCGCTAGCCCCCCCCCCCATAAGCCACAGCTAGACGTAGAGTCTTAATAACAAGATTGAACTGACTCGGGCTGGAGAGATGGCTCAGAGGTTAAGAGCACCGACTGCTCTTCCAGGGGTCCTGAGTTCAATTCTCAGCAACCACATGATGGCTCACAACCATCTGTAATGAGATCTGACACCCTCTTCTGTGTACATAATAAATAAATCTTTTAAAAAAAAAGGAAAAAAGATTGAACCGACTCTTCCCTATCTTGGGGTACAGGAAGCAGTAAGTAGAAATGTATCATGCGTAGTTCCCCTTATTTATGGTGGGAACTTTTGTGGCCACTAGTCCTAGATTCTTCTACCTGTCATGCTTCTTCAGAGGCTACTCGACTTTGGGCCTCTTGAACCCACAGGAACACCATTTTCAGATTCCACTTTCTCACCGGCTCCCTCTTTGCCTTTGCTTAGAGCCGGATTGAGCTGCAGAACACAGTGTTTTCAAGCCTTCTGCTGCTTGGCACCACTGTCCTAGGCTCCCAGAGGAGATATGCTCACCACACAGAACCACCAAAAAAATCCTGGGTCCTTCTCCTTATGGTTAAACATATGAAAAAAAAAAAAAAAAAGAAAGAAAGAAAAGAAAAGAAGAGAAGAGAAAAGAAAAGAATCCAAAGTCGAATGTTAACATCTGTCTTTCCAAAGAATTTTGTGAGCACGAACAATCTAGGCTGTTTCCTATACCCGCAGAGGAAGCCTGTACCATGTTCCTGCTGGGTTGGTTTCCTTAGCAATAGATAAAACAAACAGTCGGGTCGGTGACTACCTTTTTTTTTTTTTTTTTTAAAAAAAATAGTTACCTCATCTTAAAAACCAAACAACAAATGTGGAAAGAGAGGAATTAGTATGCCAGTCGCCTTAGTCAAGGCCTTTTTATTTTTTAAAGTCGACTTGCTTCTGTCCAGTGCTGGGAACTGGACTCAGGGGACTTGTATGCTGGTCAAGTGTTGACCGCGATCCATTTAATTGAGACATGATAATTGGAATACAACCAACAGGGTGGTAAGTATACTGTCCCGTGAGTCTGAGCACGTGGAAAAGCTCGTGGAAGGCCCGAGTAATATAGATAACGCTGACATTTTTAATGAACCCTTCCGGTTAGTCGGTCCAGGGTCTGCCGCAGACTTGAAGCAGTGGATCCTCTGCAGATTTTATTTGTTTGTATGCTTATAGAAAATGTGTCAAATTGTAGGATGTGCGTTTTTTCGAAATTCTGCGGGCTCCTTTATATTTTTGCCGGCACTCAAAATTTGTTGTATCTTTCTGTGCGCACTTTTTCTCGCGCGTTTGGCGGGGATATTTCCAAAGCGAAGTTTCTCTTTGGTCACTCACTTGCTGTGATTTCAACTTGATGGATCTGAAGGGAGCCGCTTCCCGACCTCTGCAGCGGTTTTCCTTATCTTAGTCCTCTTTCTCCTCAGCTCCAAGCTCCTGTAACACTGTTTTCCACCTGCCCTGACCGTTGCAAACTGCTACAGCATCAACAGCACGCAGAGGTGGAGGCTCTGGAGGTCCCTCAGGATCCCGTCTCAGGAGGTGATAATTTGAAAAATCAGGTGACATTGGAGTGGGACAACATTCAAGATGCGGCGAGGAGAAAACGGTGCTTTTTAGAGCTAACCCACTCTAGCGCGGCGGCGTGGAGCTCCCGGAGGCGTCTCTGCAGACTTCTTGGGCTTGAGCGCTCAGATCGAGGGACTCGCAGCTGCAGGAAACGCGTGGGTTTTCACTTCTAGCGCCTCGGGCGAGCCCGGCCTCCAAGGGCGCCGCGGGCTGTGGTCGGAGTTGAAGAGTTTGTGCCGGCTTGTTGCCGTTGAAACCCAGACAGCAACCCCGGAACCTCCGCCTCTCTCAGGGACTGCTGGGGGTCTCCCGTGGGCGGGAATCAGGCTGTAAGTGACCGGTCACCACACGTTTGAGGCTTCCTAGGATCGTCGCCCTTTCTTTTCTGCACCGTCCTTTCCTTTCAGGTCGTGTCTTAAGATTCTTAAAGTACGCTGGTGTCCCGCAGGAAACGCCGCTTTCTCCCACGCGGGCCGAGCGGATTATAAACCGGTAGATGGCTAAGTGTCGCACGGGGAAAGCCCTGACTGCGGACGGTTGGGTCTGATCAGTGTCCACCCTGAGCGCCCGCAGGCGGCCGGGGACTCCAGGACCATCGAACTCCAGGCTTCAGCAGCACCTGGGCACCAGCAGAGAGAGCAGCATTCCGCCGGCACGCGAGTTGGCGAGAAGCGGGATGGAGACGCTAAACGAATGCAGTGTCACACGCCACGCTTTCAGGATGCACATGACGGCTGCAGACATTCAAGCCCTTAAAAGGAGCCTGTAAAGTTGGGAGGAGTACGGGTGGGACTCAGAGGCACACCGGTTAGTGTGCACAACATGCGCGGGGACTTTTGCAGGCAGAACTTACAGGGACTGTGAGGTGGCCCCGCTGCCCCTCGCTCCTTCTACCTCCAGCCTGGCTGTGTGGGACACCCAGAGTCTTTGCGCTCTCAGAGCCCTACTTGCAAGTCGCCTGTGCAAACCCTCTGCTGTGTGGCCTTGTATCTTTAGGTAGGGGACATCTTTTGTCTCTCGGCAAGAAGCTTTCCTCCAGGGAAGATAAAGTAATCGATAGGGTCTTTTAAATAGCTCCAAGTTTCCTGTCGGGCCAGGAGTATCAGCGCGCACACCAAATCTGCTCTGGTATGTCATCTTATCTCCCTTCCCCGCTGTTGTCCCCAAACGCTGCCTGTCAAGAGAGACGCCACCCGCATTAGGACCCAGACGGGGGCCCTTCCGCTCGAGGTCACGCGCGCTGCCCCCTCGGCTCCGTTGTCCTTCGAGGTCCTGGAGGGTCGGGAGGAGATGCTGCTGAAGGAGATGCGGGTGAAGGTTCTGGGACGTGGAGGTGTGCACTGTCACTCAGAAGGGGGGCATCTGGTCTGTTTTCTAACCAAGAACACGGGGAATCTGGCCTATGAGCTAGTCCCGAAACAGCAGAACTGCGTGTAGGCTGTTGGTCTGTGTGGAGCAAAATCAATTGGGCTTATCCTTCGAAGTGGCCGCCGGACTTGAGAGAGTGCCAACCGGCTAACTCCGGGTTGAATTTGGTTGGGCAGAGGACAGTTCCTGAGCCCCAAGGATCAGGGGAACCTCAAAACCCCGCCGTTCTCCTTTGCTCCAACTGCTCCACTTGCAGCCTGCAGAAGTAGAGTGGGACTAATTTCTGACCTTAGCAAACAAAGGAGGGCCAGCCTTGGAAACAAGTGGTCACCTTG
>CABHPQ010169696.1:19048-32109 GCA_902168405.1 Peromyscus aztecus
AAAAAAAAAAAAAAAAAAATGTGGACACTAAGACATTTTTAAAAAGTTTTTAGTTTTTATCTAAAATCAGGGCAAAGCTGAAGACATGAACATTTTGCATGGCCACAAATGTGCTGTCATCTGTCACCACACGATTCCAGTTGCTGACGTGCAGTTTTGTTACCTTTTCTGTCTGGTTAACCCAAAACAGATTGGACACTGGTTCCTCTTCGATGCTTGCCGCAAACATCACCACAGCATCCCAGGCAGAGAGTTTTTATTCTTTCAGTGATAGCTCAACAGTCTGTCTTTTATTGCTATCTTGTCTGAGTGTGCTGCCTGTGTGTCTACCTGGTGCCCACGGAGGCTAGCAGAGGGCCTTGGATCTCCAGGAACCGGAGTTACAGATGGTTGTGAGCAGCCATGTGGGTGCTGGGAACTGAATCCAGGTCTCCTGCAAGAGCAGCCAGTGCTCTTAACCACTGAGCCATTTCTCCAGCTCTATTTTCAGTGTTTCTTTCCTATTTTCTATGGTTTTAAATTTGTTTTTAATTTTTGTTTTGTGTTTTTTGTTTTGTTTTGTTTTTTGTTTTGCTTTGTTTTTTGTTTTTTGTTTTTGAGACAGGGTTTATCTATGTATCCCTGACTGTCCTGGAACTTGCTCTGTAGACTAGGCTAGCCTTGAACTCAGAGATCCACTTGTCTCTCTCTGCCTCCCAAGTGCTGGGATTAAAAGGCATGCATTACTACTGCCTGGATTGTTTTAAATTTTTGATTGAAGTAGAATTACATCCCTTTCTCCTCCCCTTTTCCTCCCTCCGTCTGCTCCCAGACACCCTCCCTTGAATCCCTCCCATGTCTCTCCTCTTTTGCCTGATTACTGTTACATACATATGCTGTGTGTATGCACATATGTGTATGCACAGATATATAGAAATGCAACCTGCTGAGTCTGTTTCTGTTGTTTGTGTGTATTAAGGCTGACCATTCATTCTACCCTGGACAACCAATCAGGGAGCTCATCCCTGGAAGTGGCTGATTCTCCTCCCAGCAATCCTTAGCTCTTTGCCTAAGAATGGGACCCTGTGGAATTTCCCCTTCCACACTAACATGCTCACTGACGTTGCCATTGCTCAGGTCTTATTTATGCCGCCATTTCTAGGAAAGACTGTTTCACAGCAGACTTCCTGGGATTCTGACTCTTACACTTTTCCTGTTCTCTCTTCCAAGATGCTCTTTGAGCTGTAGATGCAGGAGTTGTGATGTAGATGAATTTATTAGTACTGGGTGCCCCGCCATCCATTGACCTCTGCATTGTGTCCAGTTGTGGTTTTTGGTGATGGTTCCCATTTGCTGTAAAGAGGGACTTCTTTGATGGGGGGGGGGGGGTGTGCTACATTTATCCGGAAAAGGGGTTTCGAGCACACCTCAAGTTTTTTTTTTTTAAATCTGTTTATATATATATTTTTTTAGGTACAAGTGTTCTGCCTACACATATATGCCTGCATGCCAGAAGAAGGCATCACATCTTATTATAGACGGTTGTGAGCCACCATGTGGTTGGTGAGAACTGAACTCAGGACCTCTGCAAGAGCAAACAGGCAATGTTCTTAACCATTGAGCCATCTCTCCAGCCCCCAAGTTTTTTTTTTTTTAATTTAAATTAAAAAATTGTTTTATGGATAGTGTAGTATTCTGTATCCATAAACCATAACTTGTTTAACTATTTTCTGTTGGTGGATATTGGCTTGTTTCTATTGTAATCTAATGGGTATCATCATTCTTTGGCTTAAAACAGATTCTTGGCCTACTGGGCTGCTGGGATCTCAGATTCTTTCCGAAAAGATTGGATCAATGGTCTATCTATCTATCTATCTATCTATCTATCTATCTATCTATCTATCTATTTTTTCAAGACAGGGTTTCTCTGTGTAGCCTTAGCTGCCCTGAAACTTGCTCTGTAGACCAGGCTGGCCTCAAACTCACAGAGATCTGCCTGTCTCTGCCTCCTGAGTGCTGGGGTTAGAGGCATACACCATCACCACTGGGCTTTATTTTTAAATATTTACTTTGTAGTTTATTTATGTGCATGAGTGTGTGTGTGTGTGTGTGTGTGTGTGTGTGTGTGTGTGTATGTGTGTGTAAGCTGTGTATGTGCAGGTACCTGTGGAGGCCAGAAGATGGCATCAGATTCTGGCACTGCTAATTATGGGCAGTTGTGAGGTACCCAACTTGGGTGCTGGGAACTGGTGTCCTCTGCAAGGGTAGCATGCACTCTCAACCCATGAGCTGTCTCTCTAGCCCTTATTTATTTATTTATTTATTTATTTATTTATTTATTTATTTATTTATTTATTTATTTATTTATTCATTCATTCATTCATTCATTCATTCATTTAGCTGTATAGGGGATTGAACTCAGTGCCTTCTACCTCTACCATCCAGTAACATTCCCATCCCTTTAGAATGACTATCATTCACTGTCCTCATGAGATATTTGTGAGTGAAAGGCAGGCTGCCAGTGACAATTCGGGGACAGCTGGGAGTGTCCTGTACAGACTGAGATGCACTAGAGCCATAGAGCTTCTCAGTGTGCTTTCATTAGGTGAGGGCTGGAAGTCAGGTCAAGACTTTGTTTTAGATACACACATGCCAGGTTCTGGGCTCCAGGTCCACCCTTTGTGTCCACTGTCTGCTGCTGGCAGAGGCCTTGGAGAGGCTGATTCCATTCTTGACCACTCATTGTTATCTCAGGGACAGTCTGAGCTACTGTGACCTGGGGTGAAAGACCCCAGATCCTGTTACGGGCTCCTCTAGGAAGCCTCCATTCTCGGCCTCCCCGCTTCCTGTGACTAATTTCTGAAATCCCTGTGACCGAGAAGGTAGAGGATGAAGTTTCCCACTCCTGGAGGGCTCTGGGTGCCAGACTGGGGCCAGGGGGGTGATGGTGGGTGACAGCTAGGACTCCTGTGTGGTCACATGCGATCCCTCAAGAGCAGAAGCAGGAGCCTTCAGACTGGGTGGCAGCAGCTGTGAGGTACCGGGATAACCTCACTGATGGCTGGGTAGATAGGATTCTCTTGTGTTAGGCGATTCCAGAAAGCACCATGCTCCCCGATGAAAAGGCCATGGTCATTGTCTTAGGGAATCTGCCTGGCCTGGCTCTGACAGTTCTCAGCTGCCCCATAAATCTTCCACCAGTTCCATCCGGCCAAAAAGATGTCATCACCGTTTTCTCCTGGCGACAAGGAATAAAAGGTCAGTAAGTCCTCCAGCCCCGCCCAAGACAAAGGAGACAGACAGAAAGTTTTCAACAGGAGGCGCAGGGCTGTTTATGCAGAAACCATTTGTGCTTAGATGCTGGAGTAAATGGGAGGTTGATGACTGCATCAGGCACTGCTAGTGCCTGGGACTCCCCCACCCTTAATAGACAGAACCTAAGAGGCTGAAAGTCTGAAGAAATGTCAGCATCATCCAGTTCCCTCAGAGTCAGTTCTTAAGACAGTAGAGTCTATACTGCAAATAATAATTTTTATGTAGCATCTCAATACATTAGACCAGAAATACCAAGTGTAGGAGAGGCTCAGGACCCCTCTGAACTACTGCCATCCTGTGTTTAAACTCTGCCCAGTGTGCCTCTGCCAGGGCATTCCTGACATGGCTGCTGCTCACATACTGCCCCTACCTGAGGAATCATCTGCATGTGTTACGACCCTGTGGCCAACCTACCGCTCTGGAGATGGTGAATGTTTGAAGTTGCTGAGTCATGTTGGTTGGTCTGTGTGGCTTGTCAGAAGTCAAATTCATCTTGCTTGCACAGAACGCACACACAGAGAGGCTGGCACCCCTTCTGCCTTGGAGTCTGAGGGCCGGTTGTCATTCTCTAGTCTGGTGCATCCATGATATTCAAAGACAGCCTGTGGCTTTCATGCTCCCTCATGGAGCACTGGCCGGGAGAGGGTGGCTCCACTGTGCAGTGTCCGGGTGGAAGCTGTTTCAGTAATTTGTATAAACGATGACGCTAACAACAACATCAGCAATAAAACCTGAACACACAGGAAAACCATCAAGGCACGGGACTCCAAGGCGGCTGGGGAAATAAGTGCCTATCTGCCTCTTTGATACTCTGAGGGCTGAAGTGCAAGGTCGTCTAGAAGACAGGGTAGTTGTCCACAGTGGTTCAGGCTGATCATACTTCTGGATTGTCGTATAAATTTAAGTTCTGGGATGAGGATAAAAATGCCCCAATTGGGCTCTGCTGGTACAGCCGGCTCCCGGCATGCCAGGGCTCCTTATCCAGATTCAACCAGCCTCAGGTCGAAAATATTTGGAAAAACTCCTGTCAGTAACTAAACTTGTACAGGGTTTTTTTTTGTTGTTGTTGTTTTGTTTTTCGAGACAGGGTTTCACTGTGTAGCTTTGGTGCCTGTAGATGTAACTGTCTTGTTAAATGAGAAACACAGAGCCAATGCAGAGATGAAAGCCCAAGAGGTCAGAGTAATAGCTAAGAGCTAAATACCTTACCCTTCACTGCTGCTGCTGTCCTCCTCAGCCAGAGTGCTACTTCCTGTGTACCTGTCTTTTTATAGACTTTCTGTTCTGCCTTCTTATTGGTTGTAAACCCAACCACATGACCTCCTCGTAGCTGCCTGTCTGTACAGACCTCCAGGTCTTCTATGGTTGGTATTGTAATTAAAGGCGTGTGTCTCCATGCTGGCTGTATCCTTGAACACACAGAGATCTTCCTAGCTCTGCCTACCAAGTGCTGGGATTAAAGGCATGCACCACCACCGCCCAGCTTCTGCTATGGCTTGCTATTAGCTCTGACCCCAGGCAACTTTATTTATTAACATCCAATAAAATCACATTTCAGTACAAATAAAATATCACCATAGGTGCCTGTCCTGGATCTCACTCTGTAGACCAGGTTGGCCTTGAACTCACAGAGATCCACCTGGCTCTGCCTCCCGAGTGCTGGGATTAAAGTCGTGCATCACCACCATCTGGCTTGTACAGAGTTTTTAAAAATCACGATTGTCTAAACAATACAGTACAACAGGTATTTACACAGCACTTGACCTACACTAAGCATTATAGACCCTCTAGAGAAGAGTTAGATTGTATGAGAGAATGTGCATGGGTGCTATGTAAATACCCCACTGTTTTATAGAAGGGGCCTGAACATTCCTGGGTTTACAAAGAGGAAGGATGTCTGGAACCAATCCTCCTTAGATGACTGCACACACACACACACACACACACACACACACACACACACACACAGCTGGGTGACAGCTCAGTTGGTAAAGTGCTTGCCTTACAAGTCTACTTGCTGACCCTTGACCCACTTCTGTTGCCTGTAAGAATTATCCCTGTTGAACTCTGTGGCTGAGACAGTTTTGACCTCAGGTGAATAGCCAGGGATCCAGGGAGAGGAAGGGAGTAGGGAGGGGGATGTTTTGGCCTCCACCAGCGCTTAAGCCAATGACCCAGGCTTGTTTGATAGAGTCTCCCACATTAGACCAGTGGTTCTCAGTGCACATCAGAACTGCCGGGGGGGGGGGGGGGGGGGAGATGTTAACACACACAGAACGATGCCTGTCCTCTGCCATGTTTCTTTGTCAGTTGCTTGGGTGGGACCTCAGAATTTGCTGAGCCATGGTGAACATTTTTAATTTGAATGAGGGTCTTGCTGTATACCCCAGATTGGCCTAGAACTTATTATGTAGCCCAGGATGACCTTGATCTTGAACATCTCCTGCCTCTGTCTCTCAAGGGCTGGGAATACAGGTGTGTGATCTTGTGACTTGCTTCAGTCAACAGAACGTGATGAGAGTGACTCCAGGGAGCCCCATTGCTCTGCTCTCTGGAGGTCTTGGACTTCAACCCCTTGTCTTTTTTGCCTGAGACCTTGCCGTAGTCAGTTTAACTTAGTGGAGGACTAGAGACCAGGTGGAGGGGAAACATGGCCCCAGGCATTACCAGCACTGACCATCGGATGCGTGAGTGGCAACACCCGGAATTTTCCAGAAGTTCAGGTCAGCAAGTTCAGGTTTGTCAACTGAGGTACTATTGACATTTGGGACCAGGTGATTTTTTGTTGTGGGGGGCTATAAGTTATGCATCATCCATGGCCTCTCCCCAGTAGAAACCAGCAGTACCCATCAACAATGTCTTCCAGCATTCCAAGCACACTGGGTTGTTGGGCAGGGTTGAGTACTCTAGCTGAATGAAGCTGAGCAAATGGGTCCTGGAAACCATCCAGAGGAACCTGCATCCATCCAACCCCAAACCGTGATAAGTCCTGGCTTTTGGGTGGTCCCTGTGGGGAATAACTGAGAGCCTTAGTCGCTTTCTCTGACTTCTTTCCTTGGCATCAAGTGTTAAGAATATCAAAGGATGGTTTTAAAAAGCTGAATTTTGAAATGTGTCAGAATCCAAAACTGTTTGAGTATCATGCTCAGATTTCTGGATTAGGAGTGCACACCAAGTGAAACCCATGAGAATATTACACACACACACACACACACACACACACACACACACCACCACCACCACCACCAACAACAACAACAAAACAAAGAAATAACAGTCTCCCCCCCCCCCCCCCCCCCCCCCCCCCTGAAGTCTGAAAAACTTCTGGTCCCAAGAATTTCCAACAGGGGAGATTTAGCCTTGGCTTTTGTTGGGTGTTTTTGACTTTTTCATTTATGGCTGTCATTTAACTTTGCTGTGAAGTCATTCATGGGAAAACTATTTAAAAACCGGGGGCTGGAGAGATGGCTCAGAGGTTAAGAGAACTGACTGCTCTTCCAGAGGTCCTGAGTTCAATTCCCAGCAACCACATGGTGGCTCACAACCATCTGTAATGAGATCTGGTGCCCTCTTCTGACCTGCAGACATACATGCAGGCAGAACACTGTATACATAATAAATAAATATTTAAAAACAAAAAACAAAAAACCATTTCTCCACCAGAAAAAAAAAATCCCCAAACAACAAAGGTCAATCCTTTAGTAAATCTAGCTTCCCCACATCCCTTGCCTGTTACAACTCAGACCCTCCAGTCAGGCTGCCCAGCCATCCTTCGGTCCTGCTACAGGCAACTCCTGTGATTCTTGGCAAATCAGAACCTGTCTGGTCCTCATTTTTCATTTATAAGATGAAGAAAGTAGTATCTTTTAAAAGAGAAATTCTGTTTACATTTATTTATTTTATGTGTGTGAGTGAGTGTTTTGCCTGCATGTACATCTGTGCATCATGTGTGTGCCAGGTGCCCACCAGGCCAGAAGAAGCCATCCAGTCCTCTGGAACTGGAGTTACAGATGGTTGTGAGCCCCCATGCAGGTGGGTGCTGGGAACTGAACCTGTGTCCTCTGCAAGAGCAACAAGAGCCATCTCTACAGCCTGGAAGGGATTTTTTTTACATAAGGTTTTAATGACGTGGAGAATGGATGGGCATTTCTCTATTTTCTGGGAAGGAGAGGATGGTGATATTTTAGGCTTCACAGACCACACAGCTTCTCTCACAATGACTCAGACAAAGGTGAAAAGGGAGCCGTAGACAGAATGCTTGGGTGGGTGTGGCTCCCGATACATCATACCACCCTCCACAGCCGCTCTCATCTGAAGAAATGTATCAATCAGTAAGACTTGATCTGTCTCTGGACGGCAGTGTGTCCATCCCAGAAGTGGCCCATGAGGAAGTTTTGGCTGTTGCCTACTGTCTCTGCTAGAGTTTCTATTGCTGTGATAAAACACTATGGCCAAAAGCAACTTGGGGAAGAAAAGATTTATTATAACTTATTATATCATAGCCTTTGAAGGAAGTCAGGACAGGAACACAAATAGGGCAGGAACCTGGAAGCAGGAACTGATGCAGAAGCCATGGAGGAGTGTGGCTTACTGGCTTGCTCCCCGTGGCTTGCTCAGTCTGCTTTCTTATAGGACTCAGGACCGCCAGCCCAGGGGTGGCCCCACCCACAATGGGCTGGACCTTCCCACATCAGTTAGTAATTAAGAAAATGCACTACGGACTTGTCTGCAGGGCTGGCATTTTCTTAATTGAAATTACATCTTCCCAGATGACTTTAGGTCGTATGAAGTCGACATAAACTAACCAGGACACTTACTGCGAAGGAAACCTTGATGAGTGACAGCTGTCAGGGATGTTCCCCTAGTCCTTTCTCAGTCATCTTCTTCTACAGTTTTTTTGCTTTACTTCCGCACAGCTATTTGGCTTTATCCATGGTTATTTTGGTTCAACTTTGGCCAACAGTGGTAGCCAGTTCCAAGATGGTGCCCGAATGGCTTCAGTTCCTGGTTTTCAGGAAGGATCAGAGTCAGTGGAGGAGAATTGTGCTTACAATCCTATCCCACAATGCATAGGGCCGAGTTGGCAACCAATTGGCATTGTAAAAACGTCTATAGAAAATAGCCTCAGATCCCAGGTAAGAAGACGTTGTGGCTTCCTCTCTGCCCTCTTCGGGTGGCCCACTGGGAGAAACTGGCTGTCACTTTTGAGGACACCTAAGCTGTGCTGTGGAAAGAACCTTCTGCCGTAAGCTAACCTGACTTTTCCAACCATGTGAACCATATTGGAAGTGAATCTTCCAGCTTTGGTTAAGTAAGCCTTCAGATGACTACCACAAACTGACATCATGATGCTAAGCCAGAGGACACAGCCAAGCTGGGTTTCTGACCCACAGAAGTTTTGTGAGATAATACATGTCCTTCCTTTTTTTTTTTTTTTTTTTTCTCAGCATCTTGGGACATTTGTGATGCAGCCATAGCTAGCTGATACACTAACTCTCATGCTTACCCTACATTGCTTAACTGCTGCTTTTCTCATAAGACCAGAGGCTGGTTTGCAAGTGAGAGCTTCCTGTTTGCCTAACATTTTGCTTGGTGGAATGATTGACAGAAAACAGCATGATTAGCTGGCCATTACAGCTAGATGTTTTGAAAATTCCTCGTTTAAATGATTTACCATTAATCTGACCCATTACATCATGCAGCCCACCTTCTGACTATATGGATTATGAATACTGTATATCAAGGTTAATAACACACTATACCATTTATTACATACTCTTATCACTGTCAAGGTCTCGATGAAGAAGGTTCTAGTGTCAGCTCTATTGTGTTCAGATCAGGGATGAGTCTGGATGTCTCCACCAAAACTCAGCCTGAAATTTAATATCCACTTAATACTCTGAGGTATTAAGAGGTGAGATCTTAAAGAGGTGATTAGGTCCTAAGGGCACTGCCCCCATGAGTGGATTAATCCACTTATGGATTAATGGATTACTGGGCTAATGGGTTATCTCGAGAGCAGGTCTCTTATGGAAGCCAATTTGGCTCTACTGTTTACCTACTCACCTCTTACCATGCAGGACCACACTACTTCTGTAGCGTCCCAGCCAGCAAGAAGGACCTCCCAGGTGTGGCTTCTAGACTTTGGGCACCCCACCATCAGAACCATGAGATGAATAAAACTTAATTTTTTAAAAACTGCCCAGTCTCAAGAGTTCTGTTGCGGCGATAGAAAAAGACTAAGATATATCCTGAGATGGATCAGTGTAGAGCCTGAGTTAGGACATGATGTCAACACGGTTGAACTTGAGGTCCCAGCACCCCAGATGCTCCGCTTTTTAAAGGCGCACTCTGTCTTTGTGCTGTTTCTTCTTCCCCATGTCCTCTGCCCTCTTCCGCAGCAGGGAGACACCCATTTCTATTTCAGGACCCAGCTCGATGTCACCTCCATTGTGCCACCTTCCCTCTGACATTCTCACCCACTTAACAAATATTTATCTGGGGACTAGCAATTGACAAGTCTGCTTTCACAGTCTGAGGATTCGGCAGTAAAAACAAAACAAACAAAAAACTGAAAGAAAAACAAGGTTCTCGAATTTGAGGAGATGTTCCCCTGGAAGAAAATAAACAGGCATCTAGAAGATAATTCTAGCTACTGCCAGCCATGCTAATGGATGGTTTGGGGGGTGGGGAACAGAGGAAAGAGAAGTGAAGGAAAGACCCCAGTGTCTCCAGATACGGCTCAGGCTTCTAGGCTGATTTTCTGGAGTGGGAAGACTTGAAGAAAATCCATGTGTGTGAAAGGGGGTGGGCACTAGGCAAGAGCTGTCTTACGGTGGGTTAAATGTTCGATTGTTTATACTTCCAAGTTTCTCTTTTGCTGGGGACCAAACCCAGGACTCCCTATATGTTAGGCAAGTGCTCTGTCACTGAGTCATGCTCCAATCAGACAGCCACATCTGGGCAGTTGTCTCCTGAGTCTTTACTTTAGCGGATGGGTCTGGGAAGGACATAGGCGGTTGGAAACCAGTGTACAGACAGTGTTTAAAGCCAGAGGGATGCATGAAATTAGGCAGGAAGAGCATGGGGAGGAGATGAGAGCCAAGGAACATAAGCAGGGAGGGTGTAGAGGGGGATGAGGCAGCCCAGGAATGGTCCTATCTTGGCTCAAGTTATTTTTTCCCTTCCTAACTCCCCCATGCTCTATTTTTGCGCTTGTTGAAAGGGTATGTTCCTCAGCAGGCTGGGAGTGTCTTGGGTGCAGATCCCATGTCCAATGTCGGCTGTTGCTATGCTTAGTGTGATGCCCAGCTCACAGTGGGTGGTCCTAAATGACAGCCGGTGTCATAGGATTGCACAGTTAAATGAAGAGCTGCTGTTAGCCTGCAGGTCCGGAGTTGCCAGCATAGAGTCCAGGCTTCCAGCACAGTGTGTGCCCCCATGGGTGGCTGTCGGTTCCTGGATATTGTATTCCAGACTAGGACATGGGAGAGAACCCACAAAAGGAGATCCAGCTAAGAAAGTAGGATGGGGGTGAGACAGAACCTTTTGCCAGAAAATTGAGTCCATGTAATGCAGCAGTGGGTTGGTAGAATCGTAGAATTTGAGCTTTTCAAGACAAGGAGTTGCAGCTGGATGAAGACATCAGT
Source organism: Peromyscus aztecus (assembly GCA_902168405.1). Taxonomy (NCBI): domain Eukaryota; kingdom Metazoa; phylum Chordata; class Mammalia; order Rodentia; family Cricetidae; genus Peromyscus; species Peromyscus aztecus. Next base: position 29,992 of record CABHPQ010169696.1, read on the forward strand.
GATGGTTACTTGAGAGGAAGTCAGTCTCAGAGAGGAAGGAGAAAAGTGGGGGGCAGGATTCAGTTTTATTCAGCAGTGATAAATACCAGATCCTTTATATCTGTTCTAAGTTTTACCAGTTTCAATTTTTATTTCATTTATTTTTTATTTTTTTTTAATATTTTTAAAATTTATTTTTATGTGCATTAGTGTTTTGCCTGCATCTATGTCTGTGTGAGGATGTCAGATGCCCTGGAACCAGAGTTACGGACAGTTGTGAGCCAGAATGTGGGTGCTGGGAATTGAACCTGGGTCTTCTGGGAGAACAGCCAGTGCTCTTAACCAGAGGGACGTCTCTCCAGTCCTAGTTTTTACTCTTTAAAGTTATAAAACTGTTGTTGTTGTTGCTGCTGTTGTGTGTATGCATGCACACGTTCAATGGCACTCATGTGGCAGTCAGCAGACAGCTTTGTGGAGTCAGTTCTCTCCTGAGTAGGGAAAAGTGGGAGATATTAGATAGAAAGAGATACCTAGAGGAAAGACAGAGACACAGGATAGCCTCGGGAGGGCCTGGATCCTTACCCACCAGCCCAGAACTTTATTCCAAAGGGCTTTTTATACCAATGCCAAGGGGAGGGGCAAAGACCTCCCCTTTGCTAGATACAGCCAAGTGTTGACCCTTCCAAGTACTTGGTACTCAGGTCCATGGTCCAATCACCCTCTTATGCAGACCTGCTGGATAAAGCCCACTAGATGGGCTCCAACACATGGTCATTACCATAGCAATAGAAAGCTAACTATGATACTCACACACAGACGACACACAGACACACAGACAGACACACACACACACACATAAATCTTAGCCCTCCACACGCACAACATGAAAATTCTTGTTTGAGTTTTTAACTTTTGTTCACATATTTTTCAGTTCTAACATTTCTACTTGGCTTTTAGTTTGAAACAGGGTCTCACTACATAGTCCAGGTGGGCCTTGAACTCACAGGGATCTCCTGCCTCAGCAAGCCAAGGGTTGTGATCCTAAGATCATGTATTGCTTAAGCATGTGTGGCTCTTTAAAAATAGTTACCAATTCTCTTCCAAAAATCCTACCCCTCCTCATCCTCTCTCTGTGTGCACATGTCAGAGGTTGATGTGAAGTGCCTTCTGTTGCTAGTCACCTTCTTTGTTGAGACAGGTTCCCTTACTGAACCTGGAGCTCAATGAGTTGACTGGACTGGCCAGTGAGCCCAGGCTGGGCTTACAGGCACATGGACTGTGGGGTGAGCCTGGCTTTTCCATGTAGGTGTTGGAGATCGGACTCAGGTCCTCATTATTCCATGGTAAGAATGTTGCTTTGAGCCATTTCCCTAGCTGCCTGCCTTATCTTCTACTTTATTACCTTAAATTTTGCAAGAATATTTTTGAAGAATTTATTTGCTCCAGTAATCAAAGCCTGCTTAAACTGGTTCCTATTACTTGTTGATTGCCTGTCTGCCTCCCTCTCCTTAAATGCTCCTTTGTATGCTTTGTGATATTTTATTTTTCATTATGGTTTGAACATTGTATTTGCAAACACATAGAATTAATTTGAGGCTCACATGATACGTAAAAGCAAAAGAAAGCATTTTATTTATGCACTCCAAGGAATTCCATCAGCTCCTAATGATTTGCCAGTCCCATGGCTTCTACTCTGGTGGGTCCCGTGGCCTCGCCTCTGGTGGGTCCCATGGCCTCGCCTCTGGTGGGTGAGGTTGCTCTGAGCCACCGATCTCGTGCACCATGGTTTCCAGGCCTCCCGCTGGAAGTGCAGGACCTTGGGGCTGTGTGATTTTGTTTCCTCATTTGTCAAACGAGGGTGAAAATGCTGGCTTCCTTGCCTCATGGATTATGACAGAGACGGTGGGATAAGCTGTGTGGAACATGGAACCCAACATAAACACAGTGTGCCGGAAGCCCATTTTCCCTTGCTTCTCATCTCAGGACCTTCAGAGTCATCTGAACTCTTTGGAAAGGAGGGGTTCATGTGGGCTCGCAGCCCAGGGGTTCAGTGCCCAGAGGAGTTGCATCTAGAGGTATCTCTCCCTCTCTCCTTTCTTTCTTTCTTTCTTTCTTTCTTTCTTTCTTTCTTTCTTTCTT
>CABHPQ010169696.1:32119-43407 GCA_902168405.1 Peromyscus aztecus
CTTTCTTTCTTTCTTTCTTTCTTTCTTTCTTTCTTTCTTTCTTTCTTTCTTGACACAAGTTCTCTCTATAGCCTTGGTTGACCCAGAACTCACTGTTTTGACCAGGCTGGTCTTGAGAGCTCACATAGATGCCCCTGCCTACCAATGGGATTAAAGGCCTGTGCCACCATTCCTAGCTTGGAGGTTTCTTCTGTTGCTGTCTGAGCAATAGCTTGCTAAGTAGTCCACAGCTCACTGTGTTCAGCAGACCTCTCCGCTCCAACTCTGGAGATCAGAACTAGGCCCTAGATCCTCAGACTTAACTGTTTAGATTTTACTACTTTATTTATTTATGTGTTTATTTATTGATGTTGGCATGGAATCCAGGGCTTCCTGCACTCTGGGCACAACTACCACCACTGGACCTTAGTCCCAGGCCAGCAGTCAACTCTTCTTGGTTTTTTTAAAATTTTGTTTATTTATATTTATGTGTATAGGTGTTTTGCCTGCATGTATGTCTGTGTACCACATTCATGGAGGACAGAAGAGGGTGATGGATCCTCTGGGATTGGAGTTGTGAGCCACCGTGTAGGTGCTAGGAATTGAAGCCGTATCCTCTAGAAGAGCAGCCAGTGTTCTTAACTGCTGAGCCATCTCCAGCCCCAATGGTTGGCACTAAACAATGAACTGCCAGTTAGGTTTTTTTTTTTTTTTTTTTTTTTAAACCTGTTCTCACTTCTTTGTCCACATCTTTTTGTTCCAGTTACTTCTTTTCCTTTAGCTTCTGCATCTACAACTTTCCTCGAAGACTCTCAGGGAGCATCAGGAAGAAGCCTGGGTTTGCCTCCCAGCAAACCTCCCAACCCTGGCCTCCCTGTGCAGTGGGGGCCCCTTCTGATCTCATGGTTATTTTGGCCTCTGTGAACTGCACGGAGCCAGGGCTGACCCTGCTGATCTGTGGATGTGTGGCCACGACAGGTCCCAGCATCCTGCCTAGGCTGCGTGTGTGAGCCGAGCCGGTGCTGTGATGTGATGGTATTGACAGGGCGAGGGAAAGATTGCTGCCTGGGACTCCCAGAGGTGATTAGATTATGGCACAGTTGCCTGTCTGGATGAGGCGGGGCCTCGGTTCTGTTCACTCTGTCTGCAGTGGAACCCAGAGTCACCTGCTGGCCTGAGCTGCGGATTTACGAGCACCAGGCAGTGGCCAAAGGGTGCTGAGCCAAGCGGCTCACTCCACAGTGCCCCTCAATCTGCCTTGCATTTCTTACGTTGTTGTTTTGTCTTTTGTTTATTTTGAGACAGGGTTTCTCTGTGTAGCCCTGGCTGTCCTGGAACTCGTTCTGTAGACCAGGCTGGCCTCAAATTTGGAGATCTGTCTGCCTCTGCCTCCCGAGTGCTGGGATTAAAGGCATGCGCCACCATGCCCTGTCATGCTCCGCATTTCTTTTGCTTCTATAGCCTGTTTTTCTTGTGAGCGTGTGTCTCTGCAATGCCCGTCCATCTGGTGAGGACTGTCAATCACCTGGCCATCCGCCCCTGTTGCTATGCCCCTCTGACGGCCTCTGTGGGAACCTCAGTCCTTCTGAGGCAGAGGCAGTGGGGTTTGGACCGAGGACCTCAGGCTTCTCTTGACTTTTTACCAGGTGACCTTGACTCTCCTATTCAGCCTGTGCCTGTTTTTCTCACTTTCTATGATCTCCGTCTCTTGGTTATGAGGGCCAAGTGGACTGGGATTTCTAGAATAACATTTCTAGAATAACACTGGCCCCTTGCACACGTTCATGGGGTATTCTATTCTTATCCTGTTGCTATTGTTTGGCTCATTTTCTGTTAAATAGTTTGGGAAAAACTTAGTGATGAGAAATAATTGTGCCTTTCACCTCAGGCTTCTGGGGGCTGTTGCTGAGGAGCTGTAGTGAGTAAGCAGTCTCTAGCTGAGGTGGAGGGAGTCAGAGTCAGGAAGGGTGTCTGGATGGAGCCCCTTGGGTTGACCAGAGGTAACCATAGCTTCATGTTGTGCCTGCTTGCCTCCACTGCCCCTCTGAGATTTCCTGCACATTCCTCTTTGGAATAACAATCTTAAAAAATTTTACCTTATTTTTAATTGTATGTGTGTGTGTGTGTGTGTGTGTGTGTGTGTGTGTGTGCGCGCGCGCACGCCTGTGCAGGTAAGTGCATGTGAGTGTAGGTGCCCCTGGAGACCAGAAGTGTAGGATCCCCTGGAGCTGGAGTTACAGGTGCATGACATGGGTGCTGGGAACCAAACTTGGGTCCTCTGGAAGAATAGCAAACACTCTTAACCACCAAGACATCCCTCTAGCAATCTTTTTGTTTGTTTGCTTTTTGTTTTTTGAGACAGGATCTCTCTACATAGCCCTGGATGTCCTGGAATTCTGTAGACCAGGCTGGCCTCGAGATCACAGAGACTGGCCTGTCTCTGTCTCCATCCCAAGTACTGGTATTAAAGGTCTGTACCACCGCACTTGGGTCTTTAACAATCTCAAGAGTAGAACTTAATTTCTTCTTCCAACTCAGGCATTTGTATATGTATATATTTAAACGCTTTATTTTGTTGTTGTTGATGTTTCTTTTTAGTCAAAGTTTCAATATTCTGTCCAGGCTGTCCAGAAACATGCAATCCTCCAGCCTGTCTTCCGAGTGCTGAGGTTTCAGGCCTGTATCACCACACTCGCCTCAAAAGTTGTTTTTTAAGCCGGGCAGTGGTGGTGCACGCCTTTAATCCCAGCACTTGGGAGGTAGAGGCAGGTGGATCTCTGTGAGTTCTAGGCCAGCCTGGTCTACAGAGTGAGTTCCAGAGACAGCCATAGCTACACAGAGAAACCCTGTCTCAAAAAAAAAAAAAGTATTTCACTCAGGAGGCAGAGGCAGGCAGATCCCTGAGTTTGAGACCACCCTCGTCTACAAAGTGAGTTCCAGGACAGCCAGGGCTGTGCAGAAAAATCCTGTCTTGAAAACACACACACACACATACACACACACACCAAAACCAAAACCAAAAAACAAAACAAAAAAACCTAAAAAAAACCCACAAAAACCTTACAGATGTATGTATGTATTCATTGTGTGTGTGATGCATATGGTTGGACAAGCTGCCACGGCGTGTTTCTAGAGGTCTGAGGATGGCCTTTAGAAGCTGGTTCTTTATTTCGCCATGTTGGGGCAAGTCTCTCTTGCTTCTGCCACTCTGTGCACCTCAGGCTGGCTGGCCCACAAGCTTCAGGTGATTCTCCTGACTCCCATCTGGCTGCCAGAACCCGGGGATTACAGCTCCGCACCACCACATCCGGGTTTTTATGTTGGTTCCAGGAACTGAACTTGAGTTGTCAGGCTTGGGAGTGTAGCGCCTTTATCTGCTGAGCCAGTCCTTGACCCTTTATTGGGAATTTTATTTCAACCTTGACCTACACAGTTACAGCCAAGAAGTCACGTTGGAGTGACTGGCAGTCTCCTCTGAGAAGAGACCCATGTAATGGTGACTGCATGTTAAGTGGTTATCATCTCAGCAACTAGTAGAAAGTGCAGGCCATATCCACCTGAGCAAGGTGCCCGTCTGCTTCACATCACCCAGGTCACATAAGCAATTTCTGTCCTGAGTTTTAAAATAGGATGTAAGAATTTGGATATAACATCGTAAACATTTGCTCCATATCATTAAACGTTCCTTTCAAATTTGACCTTGGGGTTTGAGCTTGCTGTGGTGGCACACAATGTGGTGGACCCTCTTTGGACAGAGCCCCTATCTCCAGTGGGCTGGCAGGACTCTGAGGCTGGCCAGCTCTCTGCCCATTTCATTTGCAGCTTGCAGCTCAGGGCCCAGAGCTTCGCGCACCTCCTGTTTGCTTCACACTGAACACTTAACTGTCCCGCTAAGAGGGAAAGGACTTGGCGGCTCTCCTCTGTACGTGGTGAGGAAACTCAAGTTTGATAAAATGGTATAAAATGGCATCAGCACCCCAAACCCAGTGTTATGTGTCTATTATACTCTCCACAGAATCAGAAAGTGGCCTGTCAGAAACACACCAGGAGTCATGTTCTGTGCCACCCCTAGACTGACTGTAGGTGGCACACATTTCCTGATCACATTCCTTCTGATTTGTTCTGGGCTGTTCCTCTCTCTTTCCCCAGATTCCTATAGGCTTCCAATGGTGATTCCGTAAGGAATCAAATATCTTGGGTGTTCCCAGGAGACATAATTCTGCAGCCCAGCTCCCATCCTGCTTCTGGACACCTTGTGAGTGTGCGCCATGATACCCTCATGCTCCAGCTTTCCAGGCTGCTCTGTGGCGAGCCATGCTGTCTGTCCTCCTTGTCTGCAAGCATGTGCCTCAGGAGGGATTTGAGTGCTCAGAGCGCTTTTGGGAGCACAGCTGGGCAGTCAGGATGACGCTCTGAGTGTGTGAGGAAAGACATGAGCCACGGCTGGGGATGGCTTGTCCGTCACCTGGCAGCTAGAGAGCTGAGCAGCGCAGAAGCGGCAGACATGCCTGAGCCATTTGTGCCAGTCCGTGACCCCTCATGAGGTGTCTGTTGGAAAAGATGGCTGAGGACAGCCAAGCCCATTGGCTTCTTTCAGAGGGCCACAAGCCATCTTTGGAATGTCATGGGTTAGCACTTTGAATGGACAGGGCACTAAAACTGAGTTCGGATGCTTGTTATTGGCAGCCACAGATGGACCACCCCTGTCCTCAGTGCCACAGCGAGTCCTGGTCGTCCCAAAGCTGGAAGCCAATAACATGCCAACAGCGACTATTAATACCCAGAAGCAAAATACAAATGCAAACTCAGTGGACAGGAGTGCTTGCCGCTCAAGTGTGAGGATGTATGATCGCATCTCCAGTACCCACCTAAGAAACCATGTATGCCTGTGACCCTGGCTCAGAGACAGGAGGATTGTTGTGGACCGCTGGCTAGCCAGCCTAGCCAGAAACCAGTGAGCCCCAGGTTCAGTGAGAGACCCTGTCTCAGGGAACTAAGAGAGAGACACTCTACTCTGGACCCTGTCCACAGAATTAAGAAACAAGCCAACCAGCCCCCAAACTTGAACTGTGTATATATCATCACTTGTCATCGCTAAGAGCAGGAAGACCCAGTTCCCCTTGATGGAAGCTCAGATTTTTCATGGGGCTTCGAGCAAAACCATCTTTCTCCCAGCAGAGCTGTGATTAGAGGTGTTTTCATCAGGTCCCCTTTCTTCCAGTTGCTCTTGCTTCTCCAGCTTTATTCTGGCTTTAGCTTCTCAGCCCAGGCCACCCAGGGGCAGTGGGCCACTGATGGGGGCAGCGCTGCAGCTGCTTCCCCCAAATTCTCTGGGATTCAAGGCCGGGCGCTGGGCGATTACGCCGCTGTTAACTAGGATTAGCTATTTTCGCTCCCTGTATTTATATCATGGAAGCTGCAGGGTGATGCTGCCAGATGCCAGCGTGGGCAAACTGCCCTGCCTCCTGCACGCACCTGCTGCTCTGCTAATGCCCAGCAAGGTGGCAGTTGGTGGGGGAACAGACCTGCCAAACCCACAGCCCCCTTCCCAAATGTCCAGAGCGGTGACCTGAACCATAGGCAGAGTCACAGCTTGGTAGTGACAGGCAAAGGCTGCATCTCCACTTGGGGGAGGTGAGGCTGGAGGGCTGGCAGTGGTCCCTGCAGAAGATGCCTGTCACCTCTCTAATCCCCCGAAGACTTCAAGTCTAGGAGCCGTCTTGCCTGTCCCCACCCTGCTCTGCCCTGACACATTCTGTGTCTCTCCCAGGTTGCATCTGAAGCTGGGGAAAGGGCAAGTGCCTGGGAGGCCTGACTTTAAGGGCAGAGGACTCAACGACCCTGCTGCTTCTCCTTGGCTCGCTTTTGTCTCCACCTCTCCCGTCCACCCTGCTTGTCAGCTCAGCTTTCAGGACGTGCAAGAGTTTTCTGGAAGGGAGGCCTTGTTGTGTGAGGGCTGTGTGACGTGGCCCAGGGAGTGAGTTTGATACCAGCCCCAGTGCGGCAAGCCAGGCATCTGCCTTGTGCCCCGGAAGGCAAGGCCTCTTGATGACTCTTCTTCTTCTTTGCAGCATAAGTGGACAATGCTAGGCCTTACCACATCAGGAACCCACTGCTGATGAGTCTCAGGATTTGGCCGCAGCTAATCCAGCCCCAGCCCTAGAAAACCAGAAACTGGCTGAGGGTCAAAGTGGGTTTCTCTGCAGTGGCCTGCCAGCCCCCTGTGCTCAGTGGGCTCTTGTCTCTCCCAGTCTTTCTCTGTTATCACCTCTCGGGGTAGAAGTCACAAATATGGCAATAAATAAATGGTAAATTTAAAGATGAAAAAAAGGAGCCAGCGAGGCTAATAACCTTGAGTTCCAGTCCCCGAAGTGACAGGAGGGAACTGCCTTCCAAAAGTTGTGCTCTGACCCCCACCTTCTGTCTCTCTGTCTCTGTCTCTCTCTCTCTGTCTCTCTCTGTCTCTCTCTCTCTCTCTCTCACACACACACATTTTAGAAAATGTTTTAATTTGAAAAGTTATGGCTGAGGAGATGGTACATATATTTAATGCCAGCACTTGGGGGAGAGCTGCAGCTGCCCTCCTCTGTGTACTGTGGCTGAGCAAGCTGGACAGGTTGGGTCGGGGTGTGGAACACCTGGTGGGGATTTATTGAGGGCTATGGGTTAATGGAAATGAGAAGGGGGAGAGAAGCTCCATTTTTGTGGGAGCTGTGGTACTGGATTGAACCTAATGGCTTGGGTGCACCAGGGAGGGTTTCCTATCACCAAGTACATCCTGAGCCCTAAAGAAACTTCCTGATTGGCAGAAGTTTACATCGGCAGAAGCACATTACATGTTTGGGAAAATTCAGTTCTCTGAGGGAAAAACAGGGAGAGAATTAAAATCCTCCCCCAGTCCATTTTCTGTTTCTATAACAAAATACCACAGAGTGGGTATGTTTAAAGAAAAGAGGTTTTCTTGGACTTGATTTCTGGAGGTCCAAGCTTGAGGAGCTGCAGGTGGTGGTGATTATGCAATCTGGGCAGCAAAGGACATCACATGGTGTCACATGTTGGGAGACAGGGGGATGCCACCCATTGTCTCTCTCACTCCGGTCTTCTGGTATTCCATTATGCTCCTTTCTATCCATGACCTTTTCCAACCCAAATCCCTCCCAAAGGTGACCTCTAAGCACCATGATGTGATTAAATTTCTGCCTTGATATCTCACGGGGGATGAGTGGGGGTGGGGGGGTGCTCAACAAAGACATGTTTTAAGAGAGGAACTATGTCCAAACCACAGTGCACCCCCCTACCCCTATCCACTAACAAAGACTGCCTCTGATGAAATCATCTTCAGTCAGGAAGGTGACTTCCTGGCCCTTTCTACACAGAGGGGGAAGTGGGAGAAGCAGGCTGAGAAGAGGCCACATGGTCACCTTTGTGTCCCCTTTGTGGCCTCCCATTTCCAGTGCCTTTTCTGGGAGCCACTGCTCTGGTGTAGGAAGCAGCAAGGCTCGGGCTACAGTTGTGGTTTCCAACATAGACAGCGGGAAGCGTAGCTGAGCCCTTTCCAGCTCCTAACTCAGAGGAATGCTAAGGGGAGATGGAAAGCCCTCAAGAAGTTCTTTCCATCATTTGGTTATGGCACTAGCTTGCGGTTCTTCTGTGCATATTTTATTAGCATATGTTAAATATTCATCACATCATCATGACATTTTCACATAGATAAGATGTTTCTGTCACATTTATCTCCCATTATGGTCCCTGTTCCCTTCCTACTACTGCTCTCCCTCTGCCTTCTCCTTCAACGTCTTTTCTCTGCTGTTGTTGACCCAGTGAATTGCATTAGGGTTGCTTACAGGACAAGGGTGAGAGGCCGTTTATAGGAACAGGGACACCTAACCAGCGGCTACTCAAGAAAATGCCTCTCCCAGGGCTGGAGAGATGGTGCAGAACTTAAGAGCGCTTACAGCTCCTGCAGAGGACCTGGATTCGGTTCCCAGAACCACCTAGTGGCTCACAACAGCCTCTAACTCCAGTCCCAGGGGATCTGATGCCCTCTTCTAGTCTCAGGTGCATGCGACGCTCATACCTTCAGCTGGGCAAGTGACCACACACACAAAATAAATACATAGGGGCAGGAGGGACGGCTTAGTGGTTAAAATCCAGAGGACCCATATGATGGCTCACAAACATTTGTTAACTCCAACTTCCGGGGATTTGACGCCCTCTTCCAGCTTCTGCAGGCACCAGGCATGCACATGGTACACAGGCGTAAATGCAGGCAACACACCCATACATACGAAATAATTAACAGTAAATAAAGAAATCTTAAAAAGAAAGAAAATGTCTCTCCTTCCCCTTGCAACCACTAATTGCCCGTAGCTCCTCAGGGAGAGGAGGGGCCTGTGAGTCCCTGCCTACGCCAGGACAGGATTAGGAGTCCAGGTGTGCAGCTCTTCACAGATAACCTCGGCCACGGGGAGTTCAAGAATGCCATGGCCACGGCATACCCAGAAGACAGCATTTCACAACACTCTTCCCATCTTCTGGCTCTTCCATTCTTTCTACTCCGTCTTCCAAGATGTCCTGAGCCTCAGAGGGGGTGATGTTGATGTCCCACATATAGGGGAGCATTGGACAGTCACACGAGTCTTTGTGGTCACCCTTGCCCTTTGCAGGAAGAAGCTTCATGACCAAAACTAATGGCAGTGCTCATCTACGGGTAGGAACATAATTCTCAAGGAAGCAATTTGACAGACCCAGAATGTCTGCTTAGCAAATCAATGTGTACTGAGCTTCCCCACTGGGGCTATGGTCTCCTCAGCCAGGGCTTTTGACTGAGTTCGCAGTACCAGGTGTGAACGCCCTCCTTCGGCGTTACTTTCAGTCGGGCAGCAGTTGCCTCGTCCTGTAACGGACTGGCTGCTATGGGACCAGAGCAATCATCTTGATTGACAGTGCAGCATTCAGGGTCCACAGCTGCAAAGGTCACTGATGACAGTTCCTCCCTGGAAGACTTCTGGCATTAGATGAATACCTTCTATAACTTAAAAATTTTAAATTACATTATTTATTTATAATTCTTTTAAAACTATTTATTTTTATGTGCATTGGTGTTTTGCTGTGTAAGGGTGTCGGGTCCCCTGGAACTGTAGTTACAGACAGTTGTGAGCTGCCATGTGAGTGCATGGAATTGAACCTGAGTCCTCTGGAAGAGCAGTAAGCTTTTTTTTTTTTTTTTTGGGTTCTCTGTGTAGTTTTGGTGCCTGTCCTGGATCTCGCTCCGTAGATCAGGCTGGCCGTCAGTATTCTTAACCGGTGAGCCGTGTCTCCAGCTCCTCTCTTATTTATTTATGTGTGTGCTTGCACACACATGCTGCAGTGTGCATGTGAAGACAAGAGACTGACTTGCAGTCACCGGTTCTCTCCTTCCACCACGTATGTCCTGGGGACTGAACTCAGGTTGCCAACCTTGGCAGCAAGTGGCCCAACCCTCTGAGCCATCCTGCCAGCTCCCCGTGTGTGTGTGTGTCACACAGCTGAGGACACACTCCTGGGCTGAATCTCACCGTGAATATAAACACATACGAGGCTTCTCCGCCTGCGACGCTTCATGCTGTCAATGAGAAAGTCCCCACAGAAACACACCTCTGGGTGTGCTGAGGGTTTTCCCTCAGAGCTTAACTGAGCAGGAGGGCCCCGTCCTGGGTGTCCTGGAGCAAACAGTAAGGAGAAGGCAAAGAGCGCCAGTGTTAATCTTACTGTTTGCAAACTGCAGATCCGCCCGGCCAGCTGCCTCACACTCCTGCCTTTCCTGACATGACTGACTGCACTTGAGGCTGTGGGCGGGAATAAACTCGGCCTCCAGCAAGAGGCTTCTTGCCAGGCATTTGGTCACAGCAAGGAGAAAAGCGACTAATTACATGCCCTCCCCCCCGCCCCGCCCTCCCCCCCCCAGTGCCAATTCTTTAGAAAATTTATCGAGATCACCAAGTTCCCTATCTTGATGCATTAAGAGTGCTACTTCTTTACTATTAAAAATAATATTGCTTTTAATATCTTCGTCCATACAGAAAAATGTTTTCTAAACATAGATTCCGAGAAGTAGGACCAATGTGGAGTGTTAAACACAGAATGATGAAAACTACTTTGTGTGTAACTGACATCTGTACATATATAACATGAGACTAACTCAGGGGAAGTATTCTCTACCTGATAAAGATTTCTTTTTGTTATTAAAGGGGTGTTTTATTTTTAGATTTTATTTATTTTATGTGTGTGGGTATTTTACCTTCATGTGTAGCTGTGTACTGTGTGTGTGTGTGTGTGTGTAAAACTGGAGTTACAAACATTTGTGTTGCCATGTGGCTGGGAATTGAACCTGGGTCCTTTGGAAGAGCAGCCAGTGCTCTTAACTGCTGAGCCGTCTGCCCAGCCCCTATTTTGTCTTTGATACGCTGTATAGTCCTGGCTGTCCTGGAACTCGCTATGAAGAACAGGCTGTCCTCGGACTCACAGAGATCCTCCTGCCTTTGCCTCTTGAGTGCTGGGATTAAAGGAATGTGCCACCACACCAGCTATTTCTTGGTCTTTCTGTTTGTGATTTTTTTTTTTTGACTGTTGTGACAGCCTTATTTTTGTGACTTTCCCTATTCTTGCCTTTCTGAAATCCAGAACCATGTTCAAGGTCATTGGCGGAGTGAATTCCCACAAATGTTCCTTTTATTTGATCATCTGCTGTGCTGGGAACTTTGGGATTTTAAAGTCTGGAGACCCATGTTGTATAATTTCATGGCATTTTCTTGTATTGTCTATGATCATTCCTCGTTGACCTTCTTTTTTTTTTCTTTTAAGATTTATTTATTTATTACGCATACAGTATTCTGTCTGCATATATACCTGCACTCCAGAAGAGGGCACCAGATCTCATTTTAGATGGTTGTGAGCCACCATGTGGTTCCTGGGAATTGAACTCAGGACCTCTGGAAGAGCAGCCAGTGCTCTTAACCTCTGAGCCATCTCTCCAGCGCCCCCCCCCTTTGACCTTCTTATCCATTCTCAGATAAAACTTCTGGAACTCTCTGTCATTGGATTTTTCTCTTAAGTTTTCTGAATTGACCCTCTAATTCCTTTTCAATCATTTCTTACCCATTACCATGTCTGAGACTTTTTATTCTTTAATCTTTTAAAATATCCCATGTGCATTCTTTTATTAAAAGGTTTGGTTAATCTAGAAACAGTTAAATAAGAATGTTTGCTGAGGGGCAGAGGACCTGGGTTCAATTCCCAGCACCCACACAGCAGCTCATGACTGTCTATAA
>CABHPQ010169697.1:0-18786 GCA_902168405.1 Peromyscus aztecus
TATCCCTGTAATAACTTTCTAAGGAAATTTAATATAGAATTATTAGCTATAAGAGATCACATAATGAAAAACTAATAAATAATAAACAGAACTGTAAAGAACATAGGGAGAGCAAATATAAGGAGCAGCCTCTATCCTTAGGTTAACCACATCCCCCATCGCACCCCTTCACCTATACCTGAGCTAAAATCCTGAGCTTGTGGAATAAAGCATATGACTGTCATTTATTGGACTTTTAGTCACCAACAAGCAACAAAGAGAGTTTGCTGAAAACGGCTGTAGGAAAGCTTCACATGAAGATACTATGCCTTACACTCACTACAAAGATTCCGAAGAGAACAGCCAAAGTCATTTATTATACCATGAAACGTCCTAAAGAATGCTGGGGAAGTTGTTGCCTACTGGATCCTGATGAACACGAAAGAAACAGCACTGTGGGAGCAAGGCACTGGAGAAGACACACTACAGAAGTCAGGGAAGAAAGTGTCCTGTGTTCCCCCAAAATATTGTGTACCTTAATAAACTTATCTGGGGTCAGAGACGGAACAGCCACAATATTAAACAGAGGTTAGGCAGTGGTAGCACACGCCTTTAATCCTAGCATTCCAGAGACATTCTGTGAGTTCATGGAGTGGTGGTAAAGACAAACAGACAGGAAGTAGGTCCCTTTTTTCGGAGAGGTCTCTTGGCTGAAGAGGCTAGCTGAAGCAGGCGGGTAAGGCTCTTAGCTCTGATCTCTTGGGCTTTTATCTTTACAATGGCTCTGTGCTTCTTATTTAATAAGACGGTTGGTTACATCTACATTCTCTGACCCCAGATAAGTTTATTAGGGTGCACAATATTTTGGGGAACACAATACCACCACAGGAACCATCAAAGCCCACCCCCACAGAGACACACTTCCTCCAACAAGGCCACACCCACTCCAACAAAGCCACACCTCCTAATAGTCCCACTCCCTTTGGGGGCCATTTTCTTTCAAATCACCATAGAAGGTTTTAGAGGGAAGAGATAAATGATATAATTGTATTATAATCTCAAAAACAAAATATTTTTTTAAAGATCAGAGAGTTATAAAGCACAGCACATATTTAAATTTGACATACAGTTTCCTCATCTACAATTACATAGATTGTTTTCAACAAAATATGGCAAAGACTAAAGTCACCTTCAGTTTGACAGCAGATCTGGTGAAAGCGGTTTCTCTGTTGAGGTTCCCTCTTTCCAGGTGTGTCAAATTGGCAACCAAGATTAGGCACCACAAGGGGGAAGTAGTAACAGGCTTTTCTTAGGCCACTGCTCCACTTTGATTTCAGAAATAATGTAACCAGTGCATTCCATCTCAGTCAGCTTTTCATTCATGTCCAGGCTGGCCTTTAACCCCATGTGCTTGCTCAATTCCAGCCCCTTTCGCCAGTGTTTCTAAGAATGTTCAGAGCCTACTATTTGTCATACTTCATTCAAAATATTGGTATGGGAGCTTCAATTTCACCAATTACCCTAAAAGCAATCCTTCACATAAATATCTGTTATCTATTGTCTTAGTTAGGGTTCTTATTGCTGTGAAGAGACACCATGACTATGTCAACTCCTATAAAGGGAAACACTTAATGGGGTAGCTTACAGTTTCAGAGGTTTAGTCCATTATCATCATGGTGGGACATGGTGGTGTGCAGGCAGACATGGTGCTGAAGCTGAGAGTCCTACATATTGATTGGCAGGCAACAGGGAGTGAATTGAGATACTGGCTGTGGCTTGAGCATATCTAAGACCTCAAAGCCCACCTTCACAGTGACACACTTCTTCCATCAAGGCCATATCCACTCCAATAAAGCCACATCTCCTGATAGTGCCATTCCCTATGAGCTTATGGGGGCCAATTACATTCAAACTACCACATCCATAGACTAGAAAAGTGAGTGTGGTCCTAACAGAGAACAGTATAACACAGCTGTAAGAATTAACAATTTTAAGCTGGGCATGGAGGCACAACCTGTAAGCAGGAAGCAAGAGGCAGAATAGTGAGTCTGAAGCTAACCTGGGCTAGAGAGTCCAGAACAGCCTGATTTCACGGCAAACACTTCATCTGGTGAGCCACACTCCACTTTTGAACTCTTAAATAAGCAGATAACCAAAGGGACCCCAAACATTTTAGGAAAAAAAGAGTTCAATTGTCCAAAACAGACAGAGAAGAATCTTAAAGGTATCAGGTAGAGATGTTAGAGAGAAAGAAATGTTGATATCATCCTAAAGATGAAACTAATGATTGTATCCATAAAGCCAAAAATAAACAAATGGTCCAAGAATGAAAAGGAGCGCTTAGAAACTCAAAGTATCAGAGACTCTCTCAGAAACAAAACAATTAGACAAAGAGTCAAGCACCATTTTAAAAGTATTTATCAAGCTAACTAATCAGGTCCAATATCTGAATAATAGGACTTATAGAAACAACTGGAGGAGACAAAACATCTGTGGGTACTTGAGTGTAGCATATTGTTATGGAATATTAGCTGAAGATGTGTTACATTTGTTTATGCTGTGGAACATTTGTTTTAATGGTGCAAAGATGTGTTGTATTCTTTTATGTTGCATTTGTTTAAATTTGTAAAGCTGTCTTATTTTGCCTCCCTAAAATACCTGATTGGTCTAATAAAGAGCTGAACAGTCAATAGCTAGGCAGGGTTGGTGAGCAGAGAGAATAAATTGGAGGAGAAATCTAGGAAAAAGTGAGGAGCAAGAAAAGGAGAAGGAGAGGAGGACACCAGGGGTCACACAGCCAGCCACGGAGTAAGAAGGAATGAAAGATACATAGAATAAAGAAAGGTAAAAAGCCCAGAGGCAAAACATAATGAAAGAGAAATAGGATAATTTAAGTTAGAAAAACTGGCTAGAAACAAGCCCAACTAAGGCTGGGTATTCATAAGTAAGAATAAGTCTCTGTGTATGTATTTGGGAGTTGGGTGGTGGGCACCCAAAGAGTTAAAAAAAAAAAAAAACTACAGCATATACATGTGTGTGCACTTGTGGGAGGGGTGTGCTCACCCATCCGATGTCTTCTGTTTCTTAATGAGCCCACAGCGCACCATTTCAGCTACAATGACTGGTCAGAGAATCCTGGTACTCCTACCTGTTTCCATTTCCCCAATTGTGCTGGCTAGTTTTGTGTCAACTTGACACGAGCTAGAGTCATTTTGGAAAAGGAAAGCTCAACTGAAAAAAAAATACCCCCACCAGGTTTGCCTGTGGTATATTTTCTTAATTGATGATGGGTATGGAAGGGTCCGGTCCCCTGTGGGCCGCCCCCCCCCCCCCCCCGGGGGTTAGTGGTCCTGAATGCTATAAGAAAACAGGCTGTGAAAATCATGAGGAACAAGCCAGTAAGCAGCTTTTCTCCATGGTCTCTGCTTCAGACCCTGCCTGCATGTTCTTGCCCTGAGTTCCTGCCCTAACTTCTCCGCACAAAGGACTGTGACCATGACATGTAAGCTGAAATGAACCCTTTCCTTTCCAAGTTGCTTTTGGTCATGGTGTTTTATAGCAGCAATGGAAACCCCAAGATGCCAGAACCAGGATTATAGACATTCCTGCATACCCAGCTTTGCCCATTGGTGCTGGGATTCCAAATTGAGGTCCTCACAAAGTGCACAGCAAACACTTTACCCACAGTGCCATCTCCCCAGCCCCTAAAAATGAAGAAACTACATTTTAAAAGAACCACATAAAAAAAAACACAAGGACTCAAGGACACCTGTTTACAGGAAAACAGTCCATTGAAACTCACAATTACAGGAAAAGGAATAGTTATTTATGACTCATCTTGCTGACATTACAGAGCACCAGGGTAAGAAAAAACTAAAACCTTCCAGAGCAAACATCAAGTTGTATGCAAAGAATTCCACATAGCATGAAGTTACACGCTCTGAAAATATTATAGAAAAATTCATTTAACTTATAATACAATATCCACCCTAATTATCACTCAAGTTTTGGGGGGGAAGTAAATAGAATGTCATACATGTAATAAATAGTTATCTGCCATGCACTTTTTCCTAGGAGGCCACATGAGAATGTGTGTGGGGGGGGTTAATAAAAAACAATCACGATGCTAACAATGAAGATAGAGTCTAGGATGCAAAGAGAAGTTCTAGGATGGTAGAGATTAGACCTGTGTGGGTTCTGGAAGATAAATCTAAACCTTCATGAAATGGATTGATTATCAAGGATGTCTGCAAACTTTGAAATTAATATTAATAAGGACCAGAAGGAATTCTTAAAAACAGCAGATACATGGAGAGTGAATAGATGTGGTAGGAGAGAGGAAATTACTAACAGCTTAGAGAAAAAAAGGTTTATGAGAAAGACTGCTATGTATCTTTGTAGTAAATATTTTATAATCAGTAAAGCAACATCTGAATAGTAATTTATCCCCTAAAGTTATTATACCAACACAGTTGGTGAGGCGAGTAAATTACAGGAAATGGGTATAAGATGGGATCACAAAAAAAAAAAAAAAAAAAAAAAAAAAAAACCACAACAGTACTTGACAGGAATCAACAGAGCATGGAGAACAACACATTTCTGAGAGAAATAAAGATGGTTACCCCTGCGGAAGGAGTGCAGGGATTTAGAGGGTCAAGAGGAAGGCAGCAGCTCCCCATTGTGTCGTATGTCATTTGATTTTCCTTTGCATTAATAAAATTATGAGAGTAAGTGAACCAGGCTTAACCACTACATGTCCAATTTGGGATTTAGTGAAACCTGAGGAATAAATACATTAAAAACACAGTATAACAGTATAATTTATTAATGCATTCAATAAGACCACCAATTCTATGTTTTATTACCCTCCACCCAAAGGTATAAATTAAGGATTCCTTTTTTGGGGGGGGTGTCAAAACAAGGTTTCTCTATGTAGCCCTGGCTGACTTGGAACTCATTCTATAAACCAGACTGGCCTCAAACTCAGAGATCCACCTGCCTCTGCCTCCAGAGTGGTGGGATTAAAGGTGTGCACCACCGCCACAACCCAGCATACCTTTTCACTACAAAAAAATGTAATCATGCTTAAATTTTTAAATGACTTTTTTTTAACTTGGGCAGAAATGACCAATTGATAAAGCGTTTACTATGCGAGCTTGTTGAAGTGAGTTTGTTCCACTGAGCCCATGGTGAAAGGAGAGAATCAACTCAACCCCCAAAGTTGTCCTCTGACCACCACACACATGCTATGGCACATGTGCATACATACATACATACATACATACATACATACATACAATCACCACCAATAATAATAAATAAATATAAACAATTTATTGGGGGGGGTGCACGTAGGTTTTTTCACAGGTGTGCAGGTGTCTGAGGAGTCCAGAAAAGGGTTCATCCCCTGGAACTGAGATTCAAGGAGTTGTGAGCTGACTGATGTGGGTGCTGAAAGACAAATTTCAGTCCTCTGCAAGACCAGCAAGCATTCTTAACTTCTGAATCATCTCTCCAGCCCCAAATTCAATTTTTTTTAAAAAAGAATTTAAACTAGTATCTTTTTTCAAGTACCATTTATCTACTGATATTTGAATCTGTGCAATACGAGTTTTACTATTCCTATAATATTTTGATTTTTAATTTACACAGACACTTTTAATTTAGATAATGGCAAACCAGTACTGAACTAAAAAAAAAAAAAATTAAAGAAAGTAGGAAAAAGAAAAACGACCAATTGCTTAACTGAGACTTCCTGATTTAAATTAGTTAGGAGAAAATCTGTGAGCAACATACAAGCTGCAGGGAAATTTGACATTTTTTGGAATTTTATTATTTTACAAAATGTAGTCTTTTGTTCAAGTGTCTAGATTATAACTAAGATAAGTCAATGCTCATCTAAATATAATTAAATCATGTAATCATTCTTAGTATACAATTTTACTGGTTCTGGTGATTGGTTGGTTGGGTCAGTTTGTTTTATTTTGTTTGGGTTTTAGTTTTGCAAAGGAAAATACACATTTCAGTGAGCTAATTTGTAAGCTAAGCACTCTTCTCTGTCTCAACTTTTGAAATAAATCCCCAGTGGTCTCCCTGAGTTAAATTAGCAGAAGAAGAATATTTCATGGCTCATTAGTGGATTGAATCGGGCAACTAGCAGTGTGGAGAGAGAAGCAACGGGGTGTGACCCATTGTGTTAACTCTACAATAAGCCTGGATGCTACCACCATAAGGTATAAATTACAGATTTGACACCAAACACCTAGGAAAGAAAAGGAAGTAGGAAGGAAGGGAGAGAGGGAAGGAGGGAGAGAGGGAGGGGACTTTTAACATAACAGCCATTGGAAAAAACACAGGGACAAATAGTCAAACTAGTGGAAACACATGAACTATGAACCAATAGCTGAGGAGCCCCCCAACTGGATCAGGCCCTCTGGATAAGTGAGGCAGTTGATTAGCTTGAACTGTTTGGGAGGCACCCAGGCAGTGGGACCAGGACCTGTCCTTAGTGCATGAGCTGGTTTTTTGCAGCCTGGGGCCTATGCTGGTACACTTTGCTCAGTCTGGGTGAAGGGAGGAGGGGACTGGACCTGCCTCAACTGAATCTACCAGGCTGAGCTGAATCCCCAGGGGAGACCTTGCCTTGGAGGAGGTGGGAATGGGAGGTGGATTGGGGGGAGGGCGGAGGGGGGGCGGGAGGAGGGAGGACAGGGGAATCCGTGGCTGATATGTAAAATTAAATTAAATTATAAAATTAAAAAAAAATTAAAAAAAACAGAACGTAGGCCTTTAACAGCCAGAACGTAGGCCTTTCTTACTCTTTAAATGTTTCACCAATGCCAATCTTTGCTTATAGGAGGAACTGCTGCTGTAACCTCACTGAGCCTCCTGTCTCCCAGCCCCCTTTGCTGCAGAAGTGACAGAGTTTGGTGTGATTTGGCTACAGTTTGCATCACCCAAACTCATTGTGTTGGAATTCAGTCTCTTCTGTGAAGTATTATGAGGGTGAAAATTTGATCTGACAGTGATGTTTATAGACGGGGACTCTGGGAAGTGATTAGGGTTAGATAAGGTCATCCTGGCTGAATTACTGGTAGCTTTTTCTTGATTCTTTGACAGATTCATACATGTATACAATGTATTTTGATCATACACCCCCATTACTCTCTCATCCCCACCCCACCTCCAGCTCAACCTCTTTCTAACCAAGAGGTCTGGCTCCTACTTTCATGTCGTTTTGTGATCCACTGAGTCTGAAGTTTCTTGCATGAGTATGGATGTACCTTACTTACTAGAGCATGGGCAAACAATCCCATGGCTGTACCATTTGTATGTGAGGGGGTACGGTAAAGAAACTGCTGAAATGATTGCTCCATTATTGGGGGTGGGTGGTTATTGTGGGTAAGGGAGAGAAAATATCCAGAGGCATCTGGAAGAGTCCAGAGCAAAGAAAAAAATAAACAGACCAGACATTATCAAGGCTGAGGAAGTAAGGAATCGGGAGAAGGACGTCGGGAAATCATGCTGGTCATAAGGACAAGAGGCTGGGAGGAGGGAAGCCCACAGGCCTGGGAGTTTAGGATGGAAGTGGATGAGAGGGGCCAGGATGCTAGTATGGACTTTGAAATGTGTAACGGGAACTTGGAAATAGGGATTGAGGGGATCTGAAGGCTAGCATGCTGATAGATAGGTTCCACAGGTATTTGTCACTGGAGAGTTGCATGTTTCCTGTGCCAGAGGCAAGGGAAATGACTCTTCTTGGTGGAAAGAAAACCCATTTCCCAAGTTCCTGAGGAATTCTGGCTTTTATCTAACTGCCAGAAATTCTATTAGTCCATCTTGAGCTCATTTCTGGATGCCTGCACTTCCTGAGACCTAACACCATCAAAGAAAACGACTCCCTCTTCCCTGGTACCATTAACAGTCAGTGAGTCCTCATGGAGGCATGGGGTTTCCCAAGCTCTTCCTCAATCCATGATTGAACGATAAAGGGTCCAGCATTGTGCAGGTGATGGCAGTTGATGTGATTTCATGAGTGAATCCAGGAGACAGCAATTTACCACACTCCTCTGTCCTCCAGGTCTTCAATGCATTCTGCCACCTCTCACATACTCCTGGAGCCTTGGAATGAGTGATAGAGATGTCCATCTTAGGGATCTGAATACCCTGACCTTTCCTGCTGGCTTTATAAGAAGGGGAAACCAGAAGATATAAACATATGTCCCTCTTTCCATCTCTTGCCATGTAATGCCCTGTACTGTCCTAAGAGTCTAACAGCAAGAAAAGCATCATCAGATGCAGCCTCGTGGTTTTCAATCAAAATAACCCTATTTTACTTTATAAAATATTCTGCCTCAGGTGTTTCATTATAATCATGTAAAATGATCTAATTTATTAAATTTGTGTTTTCGTACTTACAAATTTGGTGACCTCTTCAGCTTCTATTCAAGGATTCTACAATTCAAATGAGAATATTGTATGCCATCAGGAATACAAGGTAATCTTTCAGAGTAAATGTAAAGGAAAATATTGGAATTTTAAAAATTACCTTTATCTTTGTTTTATTTGTATGGATGTTTTGCTTGAATGTATATCCATGCAACACAATAGTGCAGTGCCCTCAGAGGCAAGCAGAGAGTATTAGACACCCAGATACTAGAGTTACACGAGCCCCACATGAGTGCTAGAATTCTCCCTCTGGAAGAGCAGCCAGTACTCTTCTCCACTACCCATTTCTCCAGCCTCAGATTTTCCACATTTATTCTTCTTTCAAACTAAAACACAATGTGATAAAAAATACATGGAGTTTATTTAATATATGGATTCTTGCTCAGTAACAACATTAGAGGCACCACTTTTCATATAGTGAACAAACTCTCCTTAAGTGTGGATGTTCCAGGCACAGAAGAGGAGATTATTGTCCACATGCATTCATTGTCTGATCTCAGCAGATTACACACTGTGGCCATTTATAAATTACCAACTAGGAGAATTTGTAGATAATGTTATCAAGTTTTGCCTAAACTAACCTCCACCTGGAGGGCAAACAGCTTTAAGGTATTCCTGAAAAAAAACAAAGCATGTTGCCAGAGCAGATGTGAATAAGGAACCAGCAACTTAGAAAGTCTACTCCTGGTATGAACTCTTAAACAACCGTATTATGAGAATGAAACAAAGATGATCTATTTAGAGTAGATAAGAAGTTGGACAAAGATTCACAGTTATCAAGATATCAGTTAGAATATGAATTTACATCTACCATCATTAATCATGAGCCATTTTATGTACAGTAATCTTCCTTATAGTATTTAGTCATTGATGATGTAAAAACTTTACCATTAACCTGATATTTCTTCAACACTGTTAGTTCCCTTTTGTTTTGTGTTGATTTTGTGCATGTTGTGAAATATATAGAACATACTATCCTTATTCTTTGTAGATACACTTTGCTAAAAGCATGACCATCTAGCCATGCTACTAGGCCTGTTATTTACTATAATCTGACCTCAAAAAGTGATGCTACCAGCCCTATTACTTACTATACTCAGGGCAAATTACTTAATCTCTTCTTGATTTAGTTTTCTCATATGTGACATGAGAATAACAGTATCTATCCACCAACTGATGAAGTTCTCATACCAGCTTCTTTAATATTGGGATCTCTAAATGTTAAATTAAATGAAGACATTAATGTTTACCAAAAATGTTATGCAAATTGTAGGATAATGCCATTTTAACTAGCATGCAGATAGTTAACTAAGTCTGACACACTTTTCTAGAAAATCTTTGTGTTACATTTCTCTTATTTGAGTACTTAAAAGTAGTCACAGTTTATTGATATTTTTCTTTTTTCTTTTTTTATTGTTTTTTTAATTTTATAATTTAATTTAATTTTACATATCAGCCATGGATTCCCCTGTCCTCCCTCCTCCTGCCCCCCCCTTCCACCCTCCTCCCAATCCACCCCCCATTCCCATCTCCTCCAGGGCAAGGACTCCCCTGGGGATTCAGCTCAGCCTGGTAGATTCAGTCCAGGCAGGTCCAGTCCCCTCCTCCCTTCACCCAGACTGAGCAAAGTGTCCCAGCATAGGCCCCAGGCTTCAAACAGCCAGCTCATGCACTAAGGACAGGTCCCTGTCCCACTGCCTGGGTGCCTCCCAAACAGTTGAAGCTAATCAACTGTCTCACTTATCCAGAGGGCCTGATCCAGTTGGGGGCTCCTCAGCTATTGGTTCATAGTTCACGTGTTTCCACTAGTTCGGCTATTTGTCCCTGTGCTTTTTCCAATCTCTCCAATGGTCTCAACATCTCTCACTCATACAGTCCCTCCTCTTTCTCACCGATTGGACTCCCGGAGCTCCACCTGGGGCCTGGCTGTGGATCTCTGCATCTGCTTCCATCAGTCATTTA
Source organism: Peromyscus aztecus (assembly GCA_902168405.1). NCBI lineage: Eukaryota > Metazoa > Chordata > Mammalia > Rodentia > Cricetidae > Peromyscus > Peromyscus aztecus. The sequence goes on from CABHPQ010169697.1 coordinate 10,390, forward strand.
GCCCAATGTATAGAAAATTATTTTCATAATTTTACATAGTAATGCACCACTTGGTTTTTAAATTTAGAAGACTGAGTCCCTTCCGATAGTCTTCTCCTACTCTACTTTTCCCAAGGCCCCTGAGACCAGGGGCAATTAGGGAAGAATTGCATAAACCTGGCTGGGAAGAGTGGCCGGCTACTCAGGTGAGGATCCAGTGGCCCTCTTTACCTCCTCCTCCTCATGTGAGGGGTAAATCAAGCATCAATAAGCAGAGCTGTTGTGCTCATCTTTTGCAGGCAGACACAGTGGCTCTCACAGAGGTGCCAATTATTCTGCTTACAGGGTAGCACACGAGTAGTAATTCCAAGTAAATAAATTCCAGAATATGCAAATAAATAAATAAATGGGTATAATAACAACATAAATAAGTGAGACACTATTTACACCTGTAAAAAAAAAAAAAAAAAAAAAAAAAAAAGGCAGTGTGACACTAGGCTCCGCAATGGTCAGCATACTAAATGCCCTTATGTTGATGCGCTGCGTGTTTCATTAAACACTGAAAACTGGACATGGGGCACACACAGGGCCATCAGCTTTCCCAGCTAATAAAAAAAATCAACACACATGACAGCTCAGATAATTAAAGGTTGCTGATGGCCAAAAATGGACCCGGTGTGTACGACTCAGAGCCAAAATGACCAAGAAGTGTAAGTTACTGACTGCAGTGAGACAAATGTTCATAAGGAGCAACAGCATGTCAGCTGGTTGGCCGAGACTAGAGTTGAGTGTCACATCAGAAGGTATGACAGGGAAACTCTGAGTGAAGAGGGGCCAAGGGGGATGGTGTGAGCTGTGGGAATAAAGAGAAATACTAAACACGGACTGGAGAAAACAGACAAATTTAAAAGGCTCTGAAACAGCTCGGCCTGTGCAGGGCTCTACAAGCAGCCGAATGCAAGAATGAGAGGGCACAATTGGAGAAAAGGCAGATGAAGCTGGATCCCATGGCTGCCGCTCCTGGATTTGGGACTTAAAACACATGGAGAACCATGACGGGAAGCAGCACAAGAGACTGACTCCAAGAGATCTGCCCAAAAAATTCAGAGCAATGGAGACAAAGGTGACAAGGCCAGAGGCAGGAAAGAAGTCCAGAAGTCACTCCTGCCAGAGAAGCCCACAGCTGAGCCATCCCAGTATATGTACCCAGTGGTACAATTTAGAGATCAACACCTAGAATTTCCCACAGACAACGTTTGACATTCTCTCAGCCAGTTTCATGTATTCGGTGGTCCGCAAATGTGTATCAGATGTGTTTCTCTACTGAATACAGTTTCAAAGGCTGGGAACAGACTCGGGAACAAAGTGGAAGTAGACCTCTATTGGAAGTTGTTACATCCAAGGAGATAAACAAGTTTTTGTGTCAGGTAACAAAGGAACTATAGAGGGAAGAGAGCCCCCAAACTGTTCTGGTTTACCAATCAACGGCCGGGGAAGACTCTCTGATAAAGTTGACGGAAGGCTTGGTGAAACCAGACAGTGAAGCCCCAGATATCTGGAGTGAGAGTTGTCCCAGCAGGGGAAAGTGCGTCAGCTGTCAGGCTGGGTCCTGCTGCAATCACTGAAACCATAGCAAAGTCAAGTTGAGATTACAGGACAGAACCTCATGGGCTTCAGATGGACCCTTCTGGAAGCCATGCTTCATCTTTAAATCAAGGAAAAAAAGTGTATTGCTGTGATTTGAGAGCCTGAGTGAGAAAATAAAAAGTGAGACCATTTCACCTCCACAGAAAATTCCCTCGCTGACTTGCTTTGGGGATTGGGGTAGGCTGAGTACCATTCTCAATGACGTCCAGCATGATTTAGTGGCATCACTATAACAGGTTGGGCCAACTTACACACATGAGAACATAGTTTTTAACTAGGATGGTTTTTATATAGTCCTGTGAGAGGGCTTTTGGCATCTCATAAAATTTAAGGATTTGTAATCTATTTTTGACCACTTAAATATTACTAAGTCAGAGACTAGTATTGTCCTGAGGTTTTAGTTTTGTCACAATTATGTTAGTAAGAAACAACTATTGCTAAGAAAAATATAAATATTCCATAAAGACCATGAGAATTAAATGTTCTTTCTAATGTCATTTACCTTAAGTTTGTATGCTGTAACCCAATTTCAACTTCAGTGACCCTTCTCTGTATAAAATGACTATCTCAGATACTGCTTAAAGACAGTATTTGTATATATCAGTCCATTTAATCCCTTCTACATACTTAGAGGCCTGTAAAAGTGATGACTTATAAAGTAACTTCCATGAAGTTGCCATTCAGGTATAAAGTTAAAAGTAATGAATTTTAATATTTAAAATTTTTGAATTGACTAATAAAAACAAAAATGTTATAAACCGAGTTCCTGGATACAACAAAAAATAAAAATGGCAATTTTGGATGAAATTAAACTTAATCAACACATTTTGTATATTTTCGTGGTTTGAAGATAAACTAATCCCTGCCTTTGAGGAACTTATACTCTAGCCAGAAGAAAAGAAAGCAAAGGTGTAGCTGAATTTTTCCTGTGACCCACCTGGCCCATAGTCAGGACAAATCTCTCTCACCTGCCAGTCCTGCAGCCGCTTGGGCCCAAGTAAACACACAGAGGCTTATATTAATTAAAACTGCTCAGCCATTAGCTCAGGCCTACCACTGACTAGCTCTTACGTTTAAACTAACCCATAATTCTTATTTATGTTTAGCCACGTGGCTTGGTACCTTTTCTCAGTTCTGCCTTCACATCTTGCTTCCTCTGTGTCTGGCTGGTGACTCCTGACTCAGTCTTCCTGTTCCCAGAATTCTCCTCTCTGCATATCCCGCCTATACTATACTTCCTGCCTGGCTGCTGGCCAATCGGCATTTTGTTTATCAACCAAATGAGAGCAACACACATTCACAGCATACAGAACAACATTCCCATCACAAAGGAGGGCAGGAGAAGGCAGGAGAAAGAGGGGAAGAAGGGGGGAGAATGAGGAAGGAAGGACAGTACTGGTTCAGGAAAGGGCTGTACCATGCAGAAAAGACTAGTTCCAGCAGAGCATAAGCAGGAGCATGGCCCACTGATACAGACGTCCAAGAAACAGGAGCAACTGTTCGTGCCTTTGTGACTTCTTATAATGAGTAAATGTAGGCCAGGCTACCACTACTGCCCAGGACTACAACTAGTGCACAGGACTAACACTAGTGCCCAGGACTCCACCTGTGCCCAGGACTCCACCTGTGCCCAGGACTCCACTAGTACTCAGGACTACCACTACTGCCCAGGACTACCACCACTGCCCAGGACTCTACTAGTATTCAGGACTATTACTACTGCCCATGACTCCACTAGTGCCCAGGACTCCACTACTGCCCAGGACTCCACTAGTACCCAGGACTCACTAGTGTCCAGGACTGTCACTCATGGCCATGGTTGCCACAGAGATTCCATTACCAACTGACTGCCTAGAGCATAAGGGAACTGTGAGGGGAGGAACAGTGCCCACAGTTGAGGTCTTTGAATGGAGATGGATTTTGCTTGGAAAACACTTTTGTTCTAGCAGTCTAAAAGTCCAGTTTTTGGTTTTGTTTTTTTGTTTTGTTTTGTTTTACTGACCACAGTACCAACATTATTCTTTAAAAAAAAAAAAAAAGGAGAATACTTTCTACTTTCCAATCACAAAGAATTCTTTCAAGCTTGCAAATTTTTCTTTGTGCTGCTTTCCATATTTGAAAACACCTCCTTCTCATTCTTCAAGGTCAACTACTCAACTGTGACAGTTGAATGCAATTCAAACCTATTGGTTACACTCTTTTTCTTTGGTAAAACCCCAGTTAATTACCCCAGTAGAGCTGAGATTTTAGTACAGCAAAGTGGAAGCTAAATCAAAAACCTTCTTTTAGAAGGATCAATGCCAGCAGGAAGGAGTTCTGTGGTCTCAGGACAGATGGCTCCTCATGTGCTGTTGAGTCCTTCTTATATGGAAACTAGACTCCTTCAGTAGGAGAACGAGGGAACAGAACTATCCTCAATTCCTCATGGTACCAAAAGCCTGGGGGATTTTTTTCACACCTCAGAATTCACATTGTGAATTTGGCATTTAACATCCACTGTGCCATTTCCCCAAACCACCAATTCATCATGGCCCTTCCTGAAAGGGCCTCCCAGCCTTACTTCCCAGGCAAACGCTATAGAAATTCACATTCATCATTTTACACATTTTCAGGGTTGCTGGCAATGATTTAGTCAGTTTCAAATCTCATCAAAGTGGCTTTCAGTTTTGTATGAGAAATTGTTCTAAGACTGGAATAATGAAAGAATAATTAATTTGCTCAAACAGTCCGATGTCAGTGATTTACTCGTCCCAAGTTCAACACTCAAATCACACTGTTCCATTAGCATTTCCTGACTGACAGGCAAAAACCCCAAGAGTCAGAACATTCTGTATCAACAACTAATGGGAATGTAACTGAGCGCTGATGTTTAAAAGCCCAGAGAACCTGTGAGATTAAATGCTGATTGACCATAGGCCAGTTCACTGCTTAATACTAATATTCAAGTCTACCACACAGCTCATTTGATTTGGTTTGACCTTGGGGAAGTATTGTCCTTTTGAAGCTGTTGTCTGTTGTAGAGAGTGTAAAGGACTAAAGAGTTAAACATCAGCATGAACGCCTTTGCCCACTCATTTTATTTTTATATATTTTAATTTTTATTTATTCTTGCACAATGCATCCCAACTAAAGTTTCCCCTACCTCCACTCTTTCCAATTCCTTGCCTACCTCCTGTCTCCCCCAGATCCACTTCCCCACAACTCCTCAGAAAAGAGCATCTCTCCTGGGGACATCAACCTAACACCACACAACAAGATACAATAAGACCAGGCACAAATCCTCACATCAAGGCTGAGCAAAGCAACCAAATAAGGAGAAAAGGGGTCCCAAAAGCAGACAGAAGAGTCAGAGATACCCCCAGTTCCGCTGTCAGGAGTTTCCCCCCAATAAAAAAAAACAAGATACCAATAATAACACATATGCAGAGGACCTAGCGCAGACCCATGCAGGCTCTGTGACCACAGCTTCAGTCTCTGAGAGCTCCTATGAACCCTGCTTAGTTGATTCTATGGGCTTTGTTCTCCTAGTATCCTTAACCCCTCTGGCTCCCACGATTCCTCCTCCCTCTCTTCCACAGAGTTCCTAAGAGAGCTCAGAGGAGAGGGGCCCTGATGGAGATCTCCAACCTCGGCTCTCTCTCCGCCTAATGTTTGTCTGTGGGTCTCTGCATTTGCTCCCATCAGCTGCTGGAGGCAGCCTCTCAGATGAGGCATCTAACTATGAGTATAGCAGAACATCGTCAGGAATCATTTCATTGATTTTTTTTCACTCGTGATTGGTTCTACTCTGGGTCTCTGGATTATTCAGGCAGTGTCAGGCATGCGATCCCTCTCGTGGTATGGGCCTCAAAGTAGATCAGTCATTTGTTGGCTGTCCACTCCCACGAGTTCTGTGCCGCCACTGCCCCAACACATCTGGCAGGCAGGACAGGTTATAGATCGAAGGTTATACGCCTGGGTTGGTGCCCCAGTTCTACCACTGGAAGCCTGTGCCTGATTACAGAAGATGGCTGGTTCAGGGCCATATCTCCATTACTAGGAGTCTTCACTAGGGTCACCCTTGTCAGTTCCAGTGAGTTTCCACTGCACCAGGTTTCCACACTGCCCCCTAAATGCCCTCCAATTCCAGTCGTCTCTCCCTATCCTCCCTCCCTCGATTCCCTCCCACAAACTTGATTCCTCTTGTTCCTATCCCCACCTGCCCCCAGTCCACCTGCAAAATCTATTCTATTTCTCCTTCCTAGGGAGATCCATGCATCCCCCTTAGAGCCTTCCTTGTTACCTAGCCTCTCTATGTCTGTGGGTTGTAGCATGATTATCATTTACTTAACAACTAATAACTTAACAGCTAATATCTACTTATAAATGAGTACATATCATGTTTATCTTTCTAGATCTGGGGTTACCTCACTCAGGATGATTTTTTTTTCTAGTTCCATTCATTTGCCTGGAAATTTCATGATGTCATTTTTTTTAGCTGCTGAGTAATACTCTGTTGTGTAAACATATCACATTTTCTTTATCCATTATTCAGTTGAGGGACATATAGGTTGTGTCCAGTTTCTGGCTATTATGAATAAAGCCATTATGAACATAGTTGAGCTTAGTGCCTGCTCAGAAAGTGTTCTGTTTAGAAAGTTGTCTCCTATACCAATTCACTCAATTCCCACTTTTTCTTCTATCAAGTCTTTGCAGTAGGATGGAGCATCCTTTGGGTATATACCCAAGAGTGGTATAGTTGGGTCTTGAGGAAGATCAATTCCCGATTTTCTGAGGAACCACTGGATTGATTTCCACAGTGGCTGTATAAGTTTGCACTCCCGCCAGCTATGGAGGTGTGTTCTCCTTGCTCCACATCCTCACCAACATGTGCTGTCACTTGTGTTATTGATCTTAGCCATTCTGACTGGTGTAAGATGGAATCTCAAAATAGTTTTGATTTTCATTCCCCTGATGGCTAAGGATGTTGAACATTTCTTTAAGCGTTTCTCAGCCATTTGAGTTTCCTCTATTAGGAATTCTCTGTTTAGATCTGTACTCAATTTTTTAATGGATTATTTGGTTTGTTTATATCAAGTTTCTTGAGTACTTTATGTACATGTATTTAGGACATTAGCCCTCTGTCAGATGTGGAGCTGGTGAAAATCTTTTCCCATTCTTTAAGCTGGCATTTTGTCCTATTGACAGTATCCTTTGTCTTATAAAAGCTCTTCAGTTTCATGAGGTCCCATTTATTAACAGCTGATCTTAGTGCCTGCACTATCAGTGTTCTGTTCAGGAAATTGTCTCCTATACCAATTGATTCAAATCTTTTCTCACCTTCTCTTCTATCAGGTTCAGTGTATCTGGCTTTATGTTGAGTTCTTTGATCCAATTGGATTGAGCTTTGTGCAGGGTGAAAGATATGGATCTATTTGCAATCTTCTACATGCAGACATACAGTTAGACCAGCACCATTTGTTGAAGATGCTTTCTTTTTTCCATTGTGTCTTTCTGGCATTATCAGGTGTCCATAGGTGTCTGGATTTCTATCTGGCTCTTCGATTTTATTCCATTGGCCAATGTGTCTGTTTTTATACAAGTAACATGTGGTTTTTAATTCTATAGCTCTGTAGTACAGCTTGAAATCAGGAATAGTGATACCTCCAGGAGTTCTATTATTATTTAGGAATATTTTAGGTATCCTGAGTTTTTTGTTTTCCCATATGAAGTTGAGTATTGTCCTTTCAAGGTCTATAAAGAATTGTGCTGGAATTTTGGTGGGGATTGTGTTGAATCTGTAGATTGCTTTGGTTAAGATGGCCATTTTTAGTATATTGATCCTACCAATCCATGAGCATGGGACATCTTTCCATCTTCTGATATCTTCTTCAATTTCTTTCTTCAAAGACTTGAAGCTATTGTCATACAAGTCTTTCACTTCCTTGGTTTGTGTTACCCCCAAGATATATTATATTATTTGTGGTTATTGTGAAAGGTGCTGTTTCATAGTTTCTTTCTCAGTCCATTTGTCATTTGTATATAGGAGGGCTACTGTTTTTTTTTAGTTAATCTTGTATCCAGACACTTTACTGAAGGTGTTTATCAGCTGTAGGAGTTCCCTGCTATAATTTTTGGGGGCGCTTATGTATACTATCACATCATCTGTAAATCATGATACTTTGACTTCTTCCTTTCCAATTTGCTTCCCCTTGATCTCCTTCAGTTACTTTATTGCTCTAGATAGAACAAGAACTATATTAAAGAGATTTGGAGAGAGTGAACAGCCTTGTCTTGCTTCTGATTTTAATGGAATTGCTTTGAGTTTCTCTCCATTAAACTTGATGTTGGCTATAGACTCACTGTAAATTGCCTTTATTATATGAGGTATGTTCCTTGTATCACAACTCTCTCCAAGGTTTTTATTATGAAGAGGTGTTGGATTTTTGTCAAAGACTTTTTCAGCATCTAATGAGATGACTGTGTGGTTTTTTTTTTATTTCAATTTGTTTATACAGGGGATTACATTGATTGACTTTCCTGTGGAAGCATCCATGTATGTCTGGGAGGAAGCCTACTTGGTCATGTTAGATAATCTTTTTGATGCATTCTTGGATTCAGTTTGTGAGGATTTTATTGAGTATTTATGTATCTATGTTCATAAGGGAAATTAGTCTGCACTTCTCTTTCTTTGTTGAATCTTTGTCTAGTTTGGGTATCAGGGTAACTGTGGCCCTGTAAAATGAATTTGGCAATGTTCCTTCTGTTTCTGTTTTGTGGAATAATTTAAGG
>CABHPQ010169697.1:24965-39998 GCA_902168405.1 Peromyscus aztecus
ACACACACACACACACACACACACACACACACACACACACACGCACACATACACACACACACAGCCAAGCAACCATAACTTAACCATAACTTACAAAGTCAGAGTGTGTGTCTCCAAGCAGAACTGTGCTTCTCTGATAGTATCCCTGACACCATCAGTTCCTAATGATCTGTTCAGCTTTCCACTCTGCTCTCCTTACACACTGTCTTTTGTCTTCATGCCTATTGCCTCAGAGTCACAAAACAGTTGCTGTAGTTCTAAATATTAAGTCAGTATCAAAGTTGGGGAAAATGACAGAGGACAGCACCCGATGCTCCTCTCCCTTATTCATCTTACTGGTGAGAATCATATCACCATTTCTAGCTGCCAGGAGAACTAAGAAAGTGATTATTCTGTTCATCACTATGAATCAAATTAGAAAAATATAAGAAATAATGGAGAGTAAGAAGAACAATGTCTACCAAGAGCAGATACTAACTTTGATCTAGAATACGATTTTAGGTTCAGATAGTAGACTAAGCTGAAGTGAAGATCTTCCCCCTCTTTTCAAACATACAGCAATGCTGGGCAAAGCGTCTGGGGAAAAAACATAGCAGAGCCAACAGATGTACGTAAGACAAATCTTTGAATATGATGCCATAGACAACAGAACCAATAATAATATTAGGAGAAAACAGAAGAAACTGAAGAAATTTGTCTAAAACGAGCTCTGTAGCACACTGACAGATAGAGAACATTTCCAAGGGGATGCCTTCCTAGCACAAGGTACTCAGATCATAAATGCTGCAAAAGATGAAGCTGCTGCCCAGTAGAAAAAAATATACATGCCCTGAGTAGCATATCAAATGGGAAGAAGTCGCTGTCAGGGATCCAAATAACAGAGCAATCTCAAAGGACTCTACAAAAGGGCATTTGAAAGATCAATGTCTATTAAGGCAAAATTGGGATACATGGAAAAGAATAGGCAGATTTAAAACTGAATCAAGTATAAGTTTTGCAAATAATAACTATAGCAGAATGGAAATAATTCTTAAATAACTTCAACTTTGTGGAAAAGGTGGAAAAGAATCTCAACTTTAGCCTGTTTAGTGAAGCATTTTCTACTTGATATATTTTATGGAAAAAAATATAAACATGAGTTAGTGATCTTTTCAAAATCTTGTCTTTGTAAGACTCTTTCAACTTGAACAAATAGGAACCATACTGACAACCCATAAGAGGGCATGGGTAGTTAGGAAGGAGAATAGGAAACTATATTAAAAAGTTGCATGTATGTACCTTTAAAAAGTTGCATGTATGTGCCTGAGGCAAGCAGATTTGGAATTAAGGACAACAGATGCTACAAAGTTGGCAAACTTCAACTACAAAGTAAGACCTTACCTCATAAAAATTTTATTTATATATATAATATATAACATATATTATATATTGTTATAAAATAAATAGCATATAATATAGAAATATATAATATATTTGATGTTATATATAACTATATATGTAATGTTATATTATATAATATCATTTTATATATACATATATATATAATACATATATTTCAACACACAAGATTTGACCTGTCCCTTTCATCCCACAATTCCCAAATGGTCTTTCATGTAGTTCACAGAAAATAAATGGAAAGGAAAGGGAGCTCAAAGTCATTTGTAAGAACAAATCAATATAAAAGCTACTGAATTTTGGATATAGGATTACGGAGCCAAGGTCATCCAATCCAAAATTGTGTTTCTTTGTGGCCCTGAATGTCTCCAAAATATTCTTGCAGAAAAGATTGTAGTAAAATACATAAGTAAACCAACCAAAAATCATCTTAAGGGGCAGAATTTTGGAAGCTCTGGGGATGAGAACTATGGAATAGTGTAGTGTTACAAATTTTCAGAACATTGACAAATAACATTTATAAAATTATGTAGTGTTCTCGTCATGCAAATTTAAATGAGTTTTTGAAAAATTGTAAAAATCAAAGACATTAAAATTTGTCTAGTAGATGGAACACCAACATTATAAGCAAAGATTAAAGGTCTTGCTTCAATTCCCATCGAAGAGACGAGTGCTAATGTTCAAGCTCTTGTTTAAGCATATTCAAGGTATTTTAGGAGAAATTTAAGTCACTTTTCTCACTGAGGTAAAAAGGACAACAACTGGAGTAATACTCATATACAAAAGAAAGATTCTATAAAGTCTGAAACAATAAACCCTAAAGTAAGTGACCTAGTCAGAAACTAGCTCCCATTTCTAGACAAAGAAAGAACAAATTCTAATAAGGTTATAAATGATTTTCAGTTTTCTCTTTGATTCTTTTTTGTTTATTTGTTTTCATTTTTCGAGACAGAGTTTCTCTGTGTACAGCCTTGGCTGTCCTGGAACTTGCTCTGTAGACCAGGCTGGCCTCAAACTCACAGAGATACCTTTGCCTCCCGAGTGCTGGGATTAAAAGTCAGGTACCACCACTGCCCGACCTCTCTTTGATTCTTTACTAGGATGCCTGTGTATTGTCTTCTGTGATAAAAGAATATAAAAACTCAAAACTAACAATACAACTTACATGGCTCAGATCATCAGCCTAAAGAAGGGCTCTAGGTAGATGTAGAAGATGTTCTAGATCTTTGTTCTGTAGGAAAAGCCATTCCAGACTTATTTTTTATTTTAGTAGTTTCTGATAAATGATTAATTATTAATACAGAATCATGGAATATCAATATATTTGGTCAGTTATCCAATATCTAAATGAGAAGTAATTTGATTTTTAACTACTTATCACAATAACTTCTTTAGTAGCACTTGTGAATGCTAAGAAAGTTGAAACAAAATAAGTTTCATATACAAATAAAAATATTGAAAAGAAATCTTAATAAAGAAAAGTGACATTTTACTGGTCATCCCCCCTCAAAAAAAAGGAAACTAAAAATAATAGCAATTATGCCACTTACTTCCCAGTTCTTAAAATAATTTCCATTATATAGAAAAAAGGTGTTATAATAAACACATAGGAACAACTATGAACAATGGTCGTATTATGTTTAACCAATAAAACAGAACTAGAAAAACTGATCAACATGTTACAAAGTAATATAATAAAGTAATTCTTCCACAAACAACAAGTCCACACTGAAGACTGTACAGATTTAGATCACAATAATCTTTGAGAGCTCTTGATATGACTGCTACATACATAGTACTACATACATGTAAGATCAATTACCAGCCTGGTTTTGCTGTGGAGCAATCCTTTTCTACACTATGAATTATGTATTGCTTTCATTGGTTAATAAAAAGTTGATAGGCTGGTAGCTGGGCAGGAAGTTAGACAAGAAAGCCAAACTAAGAATGCTGGGAAGGAGAAGGGCAGAGTCAGGGAGTCAACAGCCAGATGCAGAGGAAGCAAAATGAGAATGTCATACTGAGAAAAGCCATGTGGCTAAACATAGGTAAGAATTATGGGTTAACTTAAGTGTAAGAACTAGTTAGTAATAACCCTGAGCTGCGTTTATAATTGATATAAGCCTCTGTGTGGTAATTTGGGAATCAGCTGCTGGGTATTTAGGAGTTGCTGGTGGGACAGAAACTTCTACCTACATGGTTTCCTAAAGTACAAGTATCTACATAAACTGCTGTCAACTCAAGTTTTAAGTACTAAATCAACCCAAACCATGCAAGGTTGGCCCCAGTTGCTTACTGCTAATGGAATTATGCACTACATAACCCAAGTTATAGGTGGAGTTTTCTCCAGTCCCACCTAGGCCCGCAGCTGCTCAGATCCAAGTAAACACACAGAGACTTATATTACTTATAAACTGTTTGGCTGTGGCAGGCTCCTTGCTATCCAGTTCTTATATCTTAAATTAACCCATTTCTATCAATCTATAAGTTGCCACATGGCTTGTGGCTAACCAGTACTTTCACATCATGCTTTCTCTGTCTCTGGCTGGCGACTCCTGACTCAGCCTTCCTGTTCCCAGAATTCTCCTCTCTGCTTATCCCGCCTATAATATACTTCCTGCCTGGCTACTGGCCAAACAGCGTTTTATTTGTCAATCAATCAGAGCAACACATTTACCGCATACAGAAAGACATCCCCAGCACCAAGTGATTCTTCTAATTCTATATCTTATACATTTGGCTTGAACTTCTTACACTAAACTCAAGAGACTAGGCTTGGGAAATTCTGCATTGACACCATCCTGTTATTAATGCTAAGGGACAAAGAATTCAGTGATGAGAAGCTAAAAAAGCTGCGCTAAAAAAGGAAAACACATGGTGAATTAATGGATCTCAACCTTCACTAAAATGCAAATCTCCTATTAATCTATTTAAAAAGCAATAGGAACTCAGTGGTTAAGAGCACTGGTTATTCTTGCAGAGGACCCAGATAAGACTCTCAGTACCTACATTGTGGCTCACAATCATCTATAACTCCATTTCTAAGTGGTCCAATGCCCTTTTCGGGCCTCCATGAGCACTGCACATATACGGTGCACAGACACACACACAGGCAAAATGTATAATGTAGACAAGTTACAGTAGCCACAGCACCAAGAAGTTATCTGAGTGACTGGCAGCTAAGATACTGACCGCATGTAAAGCAACACTTCTCCCTGGCTCTTACTCTTCCAGGGCTGTGAGAATAAATGCAGTATGAAAGGAAAATAGATTTCATGTTGACTTCACCATATCTCCTATGTTATTTTCTTTAAACTGTGTCGATCAAAAAAAGGCATTTTGGAGTTTCATTTGGTTCTATACAAAAGCTAAGCTCAATCTGTAGAATTTATATGTAAAAATTCTATCTTTCCAATACCCCAGTTTCACAAATATCAACATGTTTAATACCTGTCACTTTCTTTTAAACAGATTTAAAAAAGAAAAAAACTATCTTCTAACTGTTCAAGGTTGTGTCTCCATGTAGCTGCTAATAAATTTTGCATTTAACTGAATATAGATTTAACAAAACCTTGGCAGAATGTAGTAAGAGAGATTGATGTTAATTATATTATTACTGTAACTCACATTAACATTATTAATGTTGGCTATTAGTAATTTTAGATAATTTTATCATTATAAATATTCCTATCATTTATATTACCATTGCCTCTATAGTTATTAACATTTGTATTTTCATTATCTTTACCTCCATGTTCCTATTTAGTATAAAACTCAGAGGTTATCAAGCTTTGGAGACTATAAAGTAAAAAAGTATAGACTCATCTTCTTTTTATTTTTAATTGTGTGTGTGTGTGTGTGTGTGTGTGTGTGTGTGTGTGTGTGTGTGTACAGGTGCTGATGGAGGCCAGAAGAGGATATTGGTAGAGTTGGAGTTGCAAGTAGTTGTGAGGCTCTTGATGTGGGTATTGGGAACCAAACTTATGTCCTCTGCAAGATTAACCAATGCTGTTAACCACGGATCCATCTCTCTAGTATGTAGGACCATCTTTATGTAAACACCAGTAGGAGCGTAACAGACTAGATTTCAATCTTGACTGTGCTTCCGGGTGACTATGTATGATAAACTCACCTCTCCACATGGTTTCCACAAGAGTAAAGCTGAGACAATGACTTGACCTGAGAACTTTTGAGAGAATTAAATGAGATAGAATCCCTTCAGCATCTGGTGAAGCACCTCTACAGATGATCGCTGGATGGGTAAACCTGACTCGGGGAAAACAAGAGAACCCTCCTGCTTTTGTCAAGTAAAAATAAATAACTGACTGTGGAACACAAAGATGAAGTTACCTTAATGAGCTTTTCATTTTTGTACTGACAAAAATGTGTAGCCATCGAGAAAATCTATTAATGATTGCTACGAGAGAGAATCATTTTCTTCAATGGTGTAGCCACTGAGGTACTAACTTGGAAGGACAAAAGGCTCAAACAGAAGAGAAAGTGGTAACAGGGAATAGAGGTGAACACAATCACAATACATTGTATATATGTAAGAAACTGTCAAACATTAAAATAAAAAAAAAACCTTAGGTATACAAGTGTTATTAAAGACAGTCTGGCAAAATCAGTATCTGATACAGTGGATCTTCTGTTAATCTCAAATTCATAAATAAATAAATCATGAAAAGAATAATAATGCAATTTCATTGTTTTGATAGGCCAGAAATACATGTACATCTGCATCTATACATATACATAAACACTTCCTATGTTACAGTTTTGTGGCAATGAGGATGACTGTGCTCTTTTACCAAATGTTTGATGAGTAGTGGCTCTGTCAGTCAGAATTGGAGAGAACATTTAGAGTAGAGGGAATCTTATGGTTTGAAACTTTTTGAAGTGTTAATGGGCATTTCCTTTAGGAAGGAAAATAAGTACTTGTCAACTTGGGTCAGATCAAGCATTTCAAGAGAAGCATTCACAAAACTCTTGGCAAAAATAAAATCTAAAAGCCAGAACAGATTTATTCACACACACACACACACACACACACACACACACACACACACACACACACACACAGCAAAAACAAAAAAACAAAAAAAAAAAAAAAACAAAAAAAAACCTATATATTATGAAAAGAACGTGGCCTAACAGGCATGATTTGTAAACAAAGAAGGACGCAAAGGATGTGTGAAGCACGGACCATATCATGACTGTTTTGTCTATGTTCAAAAATAAGTCCAAAGATTGAAAGTATCAGCCACTTTGAATACTGTGAAAAAAGAGATTCTATGACAGGGGTGTCCGATATGAAGGCTCAACACACGTACAAGAAAAGACAGATGAGCAAGCTGACCTTAAATAAGTTGGGTAAACTGGCCAAGTTCATAGAGCTCCAGGGTAGAGATGGACAGAGAATGTGATAGGCCCTAGAACTCTGTCGTCTCTGCTGGGATCCTAAGGATCCTAACATAATGCAAACTGTTAAACTTGACCTCTGGAGTTGTAAGGTTTCAGAGGTAAGAATTTATTTTTGTTCAAAAAAAAAAAAAACCTGCTTGTGAAGTTTCCTAAAGTCTTTAGGAAGAAACAGATGAGGATTAATACTCAAATTAAACATGAATCTCTTGATGAAGATAGATGACTAAAACCAGGAAGAAGCTGTTTACTTCAATAAGAGAGTTCTCTGCAGGAAGAAAGGTCAGTGAGAGGTGATAATGCAGACTCCTCACATCCGATAACTTCTCAATTTTGTTCTCAGCTAAAATTTGTTATAGTGTATTGATTAAAAGCTTAAACATGAGAGGGAGACTTTAACTCAAATCTCACCAAGGTATGTAACAAGGGCATCCCACTTCACCTTAACAGGATTCTTTTTCTCATTTTTAAAATGAGAATCAGGGGCTGGGGAGACGGCTCAGTTCATAAACTGCTTGCTATACAAGCGTGAGGACCTGATCTTTTTACCTTTAATACCCGTGTGAAAGGCCAGACACATTGGCACACATCTGTAATCTCAGCGCTGGGGCAATGGAGACGGAGATGGTGAGGTCACTAGCCAGACAGCCCTATCAAATCGGTGAACTACGGGTTCAGGGAAGGATACTGTTTTAGAAACTAAAGTGGGTATCAACAGAGAAAGACACAAAATGTTGACCTCTAACCTCCACATGCACATGTCCACAGTGCTGTGGGATGTTCTGTATGGCAAATGTGTTGCTCTGATTGGTCAATAAATAAAACACTGATTGGCAAGGCAGGAAAACTCTAGCAACACCACAGGTGCACACACACTTGATGTACACATGAGCACACACAGAAGAACGGAGAGGGAGAGCAATGAAAGAGATATCTTGACAGAATGAACCATTAAGAGATTAGGGAGAAATCTGGAGCTAGGGAAATCCCCAGGAACTCACAAGGATGACCCCAGCTAAGACTCATAGCAATGGTGGACAGGGTGCTTGAACTAGTCTTCCCCTGTACTCAGATTGGTGTCCACCCTAATTGTCATTCCAATTGTCTAATTGGCTAGACAGGAAGTATAGGCAGGACTAACAGAGAGGAGAAAAGAAAGAACAGGAAGGTGGAGGGAGACACAGTCAGCCGCTGCCAGGACAAGCAGCATGTGAAGATGCCGGTAAGCCACGAGCCATGTGGCAAGGTATAGATTTATGGAAATGGATTAATTTAAGCTATAAGAACAGTTAGTAAGAAGCCTGCCACGGCCATACAGTTTGTAAGCAATATATGTCTCTGTGTTTACTTTGTTGGGTCTGAGCGGCTGTGGGACTGACAGATGAGAGAGATTTGTCCTGACTGTGGGCAAGGCAGGAAAACTCTAGCAACACCACAGGTGCACACACACTTGATGTACACATGAGCACACACAGAAATATACATGTGCACAAACACACACATACACACACACACACACAAGATGAGAATATATCACATGCTTTTGCAGTAATTAAAACACCTGTCTTATGGAAAGAATCTGTAACAACACCTGGTCATTCATAAATGTTAAAGTTATTGAAACAGCTTTCCACACCTAGACTCCTAAGACTCATTCATCAAAATTCAGGAAAAAAATATAACCTCAGCAATATTTAAACCTCTCAAAACAAGATGTTTTTTTTTTCTATAAAAATTTGTTCCCCCAGAACAGGGGCTGTCTCCAATTATTTTACAGGCCTATGGGACCTTATTCGTGCTGGGTCACCTTGCCCAGTCTTAGTGCATGAAGAGGTGCTTAGTCTTGCTGCAATTTGATTTGCCATGTTTTGTTGATACTACTGGGAGACCTGCCCTTTCCTGGACAGAGATGCAGGGGGAGTAGATTGGGGAATGGGAACAGAGGGGGACAGAGGGGAGGGACTGGGAGGAGAGGAGAGAGGGGAAACTGCAGCTGGGATGTAAGATAAATAAATAAATTTATTTTTTAAAAATGTGTTTCCCACTCCTCCACTACTGGTGGGAGTGCAATCTTGTACAGCCACTCTGGAAATCAGTATGGCAGTATCTCAGAAAATTGGGAATCAACCTACCTCAAGACCCAGTAATACCACTCCTGGGCATATACCCAAAAGATGCTCAACCACACCACAAGGACATTTGCCCAACTATGTTCATGGCAGCATTATTCATAACAGCCAGAACCCGGAAACAACCTAGATGCCCCTCAACTGAAGAATGAACAAAGAAAATGTAGTACATTTACACAATGGAGTATTACACAGTGGTTTAAAAAAAAAGTCACCATGAAATTTGTAGGCCAATGAGTAGAACTAGAAAAAATCATTCTGAGTGAGGTCACCCAGACCCAGGAAGACAAACATGGTATGTACTCAATGGTAAGTGAATATTAGATACAAAGCAAAGGATAAACAAGCTACAGTCCACAGCTCCAGAGAAGCTAGGTAAAGAGGAGGACCCTAAGAGGGACATGCATGGATCTCCCCAGGAAGTGGAAAGGGTTAAGATCTCCTGGGATCTCCTGGGATGGGGGAGTAGAAGGGAGGGGATGGGGGGTGGGAACATGAGGGCTTGAGATGGCTGGGTTGGGGGAGGGACAGAGAGGGAGAGCAATGAAAGAGATATCTTGACAGAATGAACCATTAAGAGATTAGGGAGAAATCTGGAGCTAGGGAAATCCCCAGGAACTCACAAGGATGACCCCAGCTAAGACTCCTAGCAATGGTGGACAGGGTGCTTGAACTAGTCTTCCCCTGTACTCAGATTGGTGTCCACCCTAATTGTCATCATAGAACCTTCATCCAGTGATGAAAGCAGATGCAGAGACCCAGAACCAAGCACTTGACTGAGTTCAGCTGAAGAGAGGGAGGAGGGATCATAGGAGCAAGGCAGGTCAGGATTATGATGGGAAAAACCAAGCTAGTGGGAGCTCACGGACTCTGCACTAACAGCTGGGGGACCTGCCCTCTGAATGTGGGTGACAGTTGTGTGGCTTGATGTGTTTGTGGGTCCCCTGGCAATGGGACCAGGACTTATCCCGGGTACACGAACTGGATTTTTAGAGCCCATTCCCTATGGTGTGATGCCTTACTCAGCCTTGATGAAGTGGGGAGGGGCTTGGTCCTGTCCCAACTTGGTATGCCAGCCTGTGTTGACTACCCAATGGAGGCCTTACCCCCTATGAGGAGGGAATGGGGGTGGGATGGGGGGAAGAGGGGAAAGCAGGAGAACAGGTGTTGGTATACAAAATGAAAAAAAAATTAATAAGAAGAAAGAAGAAAAAATGTGTTCCCAAAAAATAAAATTATACTTCTTGAAAGTATTTTCATGGTATTAAAATTTTCTACTTATCTTAGTGCTTTACTCAAATTTACTTTCACGTAATAATAATTAGTAAGCAGGGCAGTGGTGGATCACACCTTTAATCCCAACACTTGGGAGACAGAGGCAGGAGGATCTCTGAGTTCAAGGCCAGCTTGGTCTACAGAGCAAGTTCCAAGAAAGTCAGGGCTACATGGAGAAACCCTGTTTGAAAAACCAAAGTAATAAATAATAATTAATAAAATTTTAATTATTAGTGATAATTCAAAAATGAAGTCATACAAATAAATGTCATTGCTATATATTTGTGTTAATAGTGCTCTAGCTTGGTTTTTATTGCTGTAACAAAACACTGGCCAAAATCAACTTACAGAAGAAGGGTTTATTTTATTATACAAGTTAGGGTCCATCATCAAGGAAAGCCAGGTCAGGAGCTCAAACAGGAACATGGAGGCAGGAAATGAAGCAGAGACCATGGAGGAGTGCTGTTTACTAGCTTGCGTAGCTTGCTTTTTTATTCAACCTAGATTTTCTGAGTGTTTTGTGCCTGGACTGTTTCAGAATTAACATTTTCTATGACTAAGCTATTCATTTCCTCCACCTCATCTTCAGACTTGAAATTCCCTCTTCCAAGTCTTAATCTGTTGATGAGACTTGCCTCTGAAGGTTTCTCTGTCCAGTTTCAGTTTGGGTTTTCTTTAGAGATTCTGTTTCTTTTCACGGTCTACCTTTATATCTTGAATTATGTTATTTCATTCAATTGATTGTGTTTTCACAGTATTCGTTAATGTGTTTATTGATAACCTCTTTAAGGTCTTAGATCATATTCATAGTTGCTATTTTGAAGCCCTTTTCTTATGCTGATTCAGTTAAACTATTTTTCTCAGGGTCTAACACAATAGGATTTCTGGCTCCTGAAGGGGGTATATTGTCTTGTTTGTTCATGTTAGTGTTTATTACGCTGGATCTAGACATATGGAGTTATGACATTTGAGGTATTTCTTGTCGTAGATGTCTTGTCTTGTCTTTTGTTGGGTGGGCATTTTTCTTTGGATGTTATTGCCTACTCTGGATCCTAGCCAAGTGTGGAAGCTGTGGGATCCCTGAGTCCCAGTCAAATATGGTGGCTGTGGGGTCCCTGGTAGAGAGCAGTTCTGGGTCCCAGCCAAGTGTGATTGTTTTGAGGTCTCAGGTAGAAAGCTGTTTTGCAGCTCAGTGCCAGGTAGAGAGCTGTTCTGCAGGTTGGTAGTGAGTCACAAAGGAATGAAGATGGCCTATAATGAAAGGTTGAGAGGGACAATAAGGAAAAACTAGAGGAATCTGGGATGGGGGCCAAGTGCCTAGGGTTGGAAGTGGGCTGGCAGTGAGGAGGGGCTCCTACAGACAGACTGTAGCAGGATGAAGGGTAAATCTGGAGAGACAGAGTGGAGGACAAGGAGGAGGATGAAGGTCTCCTACCTGAGTACCAGCCTAGTATGGCAGCTGTGATTCCCCAGTAGAGAGAGGTTCTGGGGGTCAGTGGAGTCACAAAGGAGAGAAAAAACTTTGGACTTTCAGAAAACTCTTTTATCACAATAAAAAACAGATCTTCTAAAACAAACAATCAAAACAAAATGCAATCCATTTTGATGAACGGAAGGATTGGTGTTAGTCCCTATCATGTGGGAATTGACCTGTAGTCCTTTAAGTGATAATCAGCCCAAGAAGAAGAGCAGTACCTGCAGAATGGAGACCCACAACGGACTGGACATGTCCTGCTGTGTTTACTTCTCATTATTGGCCTATCTGCTAATCTCTCTAGTTGGCTGTGGTGACAGTTCAGCCATGAGACTGGACGACTCTATGTTGAACCACAGTTTTACCCTGCTGTATCTAACTTTGGCCAGAGATTTATTTTCTTTGAGTTAAACAAACATTTGAAGACACCCAAAGGCCCTGCCTACCACACATAGAGTGGGCAGAAAGAAGACACCCAGAGACCCCGCCCAATGTGTGGCCTGGAACTCACTATCTAGAGATCAGGCTGGTCTCAAATTCACAGATTCAAGTTGGAAGTAGCAGCTAGCACCCCAGGGACTATGGAGCAGCTTTGAGGAACCTGAGAGATCCACAGAGGCTCCAAGGGGAGACAGGGTGGAGGAGAAGAAGCCTGCAGGTCTTATGGGAAAGTGGACTCACAATATTGGAAAGAAAGATGGCACAGCAGAGCAGAGCCTCGTGTGGCAGAGAGTAACAAAGCTAGAGGCATGGCGGTGATGGGCAAAGAAACACGACATTGTTAAGTAGGGCAGGTCCAGCAGACTAGGGACAGTGGGCCCAGCCTGCACAGCATGGCCTAGCCTGCAGCATGGAGCCATGAACTGCTTGCCCTGCTGTGGGAAGGAAAGCAGGGGGCTGTGGGTGCTGCCTGTGGGCTGCCTGACAGTCATACCTGGTGAGCCTTAGGGCAGCCAGCATTGAGGGCAGAGAGGTGAGCAAGCATGGTGCTTTCTCAGATCCTGCCCCCAGATGCCCTGCCCAGCCACAAAATCATCCTGATTCTGAGCTATTGCTCAGATACCTGAGACGAGTCTTGGTGATGAACCAGTATTTGTGGTGCTTCAGAAATCAGAAACCTTGAAACAGACAAATGACACATTGCAAAAAGAATTTGCATGTTTGGGCAAAAAAATATACTGTGTAACACACTGCAGTTCGCAATGCCACTTCAATGAATAAATGTGAGATGGACAGATGGGAAGGATGGTGGAACAGAGTGGCATGCTTACATTAGAGAGAGGCAAAACCAGAGACTAGGCAGTGGGGACAACAGATGTAAAAGCATGGCTGTGGTGGATGGAGGGAGAATGTCATTGCTGAGCAGGGCAAGCAGGGTGGTGTGCAGCAGCCTGGAACTTGCTGAGGCTCTGTCCCTGAACATGCCTTGCAGCTGCACAATTGCTCTACTCTGAGCAACAGCAAGATATCCGAGATGAAGAACAATTCATTTTCTAGACTGGGCCTCCTCCAAAGACCTCCATGGTCCACACTGCCTCCAGAGACCATGTGGATGTCCTTTGGTGTCTGTAATCCAACCATGCTGCCACTGAGGACCATGTTGAGGTCT
The DNA here is from genome assembly GCA_902168405.1 of Peromyscus aztecus. Lineage (NCBI taxonomy): Eukaryota > Metazoa > Chordata > Mammalia > Rodentia > Cricetidae > Peromyscus > Peromyscus aztecus. Next base: position 38,269 of record CABHPQ010169697.1, read on the forward strand.
GGGTTCTGTGCTGCCCCTGGCTGTTATGGGCTTATGGGCAAGGGAGCTTCTTTTGCAGTGGCATCGATGACTGCAGACTCATAGTTGAGAATGAGCGACATTGAAGGCTTCTGTGACAACTCCCTGCTTCCCACAAAAGAAACAGTCTAGATGGGAAGCCACTGAAGAGTCCTTAAAAATTGTGACAGGTTTGCTGAAGTGTAGCTCTTCACAGTTGATGGCTTCTGGCGTGAGTGAGGAGAAGGCCTCAGTTATCTTTAAGGAGCTAGCTACTGGGAGTTTGACCATGCCTAAAATGAAAATATAGGCAACACAAAGTGGACCTGGTGTGTGTGTGTGTGTGTGTTTCTTTTTTTGTTTGTTTGTTTTGCTTTGTTTTTGTTTTTTCGAGACAGGGTTTCTCTGTGTATCTTTGGTGCCTTTCCTGGAACTCACTTGGTAGCCCAGGCTGGTCTCAAACTCACAGAGATCCGCCTGGCTCTCCCTCCTGAGTGCTGGGATTAAAGGCGTGCACCACCACTGTCTGGCTCTGTGTGTGTTTCTTTCCTTTGCGAGGTGAAGACACAAAGGTGGGAGGGTGAACCCGGGAGGAATGGGAAGCGAGTATGAACGGGGTGTACTGTGTAAAATTCCCAAATAACCAACAAAAATATTATGCTGGAAAAAAAGATCTTTTCTATAAATGTATGAATTCTCAGAACATAATTAGGCGGGACCTGATCATCATACCAGTGACTCCCAGAAAGAGCTCTCTATATGGAAAGTACCATGGAAACTGAAGTTGCAGAGAAGGTTCAAGAATCCTATGCTATTTCCAGTGTTGCCTTAATCAAAAAAAAAAAATGCTCATCTCTGATGATACATAATGATGATGCACAATAATGATGCATCTCTGATGACCTAATGATACAGATTTTGCTCTTACTCCATGTCTCTTCTCCCAGAACAAGAAAAGCAATTCGGATGCATATTCTTGATTCAATCAACTTCGTACAGTTACCTGTTCAAAACGGTTGCTAATGACTGAGCCTTAACTCTGAGGAAGAAGCTGAACAAACAGATGCATTCATCCCCATCCATTCTCCTCCGAAAAACTCATAAATCACTGAGGCATATCTACTTTTATTTATTACATAGTTCTGTCACTAAGAACTAATCTGTCCTTCTTTTAAAATTACTTTTATCCATTTTTCTGCATTCTGGATTCATCAGTCACCAAAACGACAGTTTTAAAAAGAAATCTATCTGTTTACATTTTCATTTCTTTAATTGCCAATAAATTGTTTAAACTGTTTCTTTTTTCTTAGTGTTGCAGGCCATTACTCATTCTGTACTTTGGGTCTGTAGGAATCAGCACGTGCTCTACCCTACTCCCTTTCATTTGCTCAAGTCCTAAGTCCAATGTGACTGTGTGGAGACAGAGCTTTTAAAGAGGTAATTACGGTTAATTGAAGCCCCAAGAGCAGGTCTCTAATCCATGTAACAGGATTGGTCTTGTAAGAAGAGAAAGAGATACCAAGGATGACATTCATAAGGCACAGAGGCGAGGTCCTATGAAGGCAGCTGTTGCAAACCAGAAATACCTCAGAAGAGGCCAGACCTACTGATGCCTTGATCTTGAACTTCCAACCTGTAGAACTCTGAGATTCTGATGTTGTGTTAGACATCAGTGGCGGCCCAAGCCTATGAACAGTTTATCTCTGTGTTCCTTATCTATTGGGGGGGGGGGG
>CABHPQ010169698.1:14399-42572 GCA_902168405.1 Peromyscus aztecus
AATAAATAAATAAATAAATAAATAAATAAATAAATAAATAAATAAATAAATTTTAAAAGGGGGCAAGATATAACTCCAACCTGCATTAGGCCTACAATGAAAAAGGTTTTTGCTCAACACAATCTTCACTTCATTAATACCCTGCACTGCTGTGCTTATGATTAATCCAAAGAAACTGGATAATTATGTTATATGGACAAAGTGGTTTGCCTGCTGTTTATTTCCTTATTGGTCCTATATCTTGTCCACTAGGTTTAAACATCACAAAGTCAGGGGCCTTGTCTCATTAACAGTTACATTCCCAAGGTAAACAATGTCTGACACTAGGTCCTCTAAGCTAATTTCTGAATACATTAGTTGTAGCCAAATTTCTAAGCAGTCTTATTAAATAAAGAACACAGAGCCAAATACAGGGGTGAAAGCCTTAGAGATCAGGGAAATAGTGAGAGCCACCAACCACCTTACCTCACCTGCTCTGTAGCTTCCAAAATGCCATGACTTCCTGTCTACCTGTGCTTTTATTGCCTTGCTGTTCTGCCCTCTCATTGGCTCTTAGCCCAGCTACCTCACTTCCTTGTCACTGCCTGTCTGTACAGACCTCCAGGTCTCTATGGTTGGTACTGGGATTTAAGGTGTGTGTCACCGCGCTTGGCTCTGTTCCCTAGTGTGACCCTGAACACACAGAGACCCTGTCTGCCACGTGATCAGATTAAGGGAGTGTGCTACCACTGCCTGACTTGTGTTAATGGCTTGCTATTTCCTCTGATCTCCAGGCAAACTTTATTTATTAACATACAAATAAAATATCACCACAATTAGTGAATCTTTCTATCCTTCTCAGCATCCTTTCTCACAGTGAAAAATAGTTTCTTACCTTATGTTCAGTCAACACCAAGTAAACATTTTCTACTTCTGTGAAATAGATTCTAGAACCTTCCCTCACCACCTGGTTTTGCTCTCTAACAACTTCTTTGGCTCTAACAAATAGAGAGGAACAAGTAGATGTCGTCCATGTGCTTAAAATGAGAAGGCTGGGACCCCTGCTCAGCTAAACAGAATGTGCTGACAAGAAAGCTTGAGGTACAGTCTGGAGCTATTCCTGTCTGAAGCAAAGCACAGTGCTCTCTGTGTCAACCCAGAATCGGAGGGGACTTGTTGGGGGTGCATTGCCTTTCCCATGATCGCCTGTGTGTGTATGTTCTTGTTCAAATGGCCTGCAACCTCTATCTTTATGAGTTTAATTCAGTCATTTTAAGGTCACATAATGTTTTGCCACTTTGAAAAAACAAACATACATGGAATAATATGCCAAATTGCTCATTAGATTTAACCAATTATGTGGTCGACTGGTTATTTGTATATTTTTATCCTCCTTTTCCAACAAATTTCCTTAAATTTTTTTCTACTGACTTTAAAAATAAAATAGTTCATTCTGTTGTAAAATACAGCAAAATGCAGAAGAAAACTAAAATTACCTAAATTCCTGCTACCCAAAGCTTGGGTTCAGGTATATTTTAGTGTATTTTTCAACTGTGAGTATAAAATTTACTTATTCTCAGCAAAATCAGCACTATCCAACAGAGTTGTCACTATCCTGTTAATTGTCCCTTGCTTGTGTCTTGCTAGATTTACATGCCTCTTAATAAGAATTGTATTGATTATTGATCAGCCTATCACTGAACTACTACTCAAGACTCACAGTATTTATGGCTTAGAGACTCAAAGGAACAACACTAAACCAATATCTTACCAAACCACTAAAGAAAAGGTAGGTAAAAAGTGTAATCAATTTTTTCTTTATTATAAGATTATTGACAGTAAAAATTATCACTTTATTCATGTTTATGGATATACTTAAGGGGAAATTTTAGTGAACTAAACAAGGTTTTGTTAGTAATATTATATATAGAGGGAAGCATTTAGTACTATTAAGAACATAAGGAAAATAGTATTAGGTAGTAGTGGTACCAAATTTGATTCCTAGGAAAACATATAATAAGGTTTTTGAAGATGAGCATGGTGGTACACACATGTCATCCCAACACTTGGGAGGTGGAGGCAGGACAGTCAGGAGTTTAAGATGATCTTCAGCAGCATAATGACTTCAAAGTCGGCCTAGACTAGACAAGACCCTATCTCAAAACCAAACAAACAAAAAGTCAAGATTATGTACTGTCTTCTTGGGAAAACCAGCTGAACACTAATTGCTGACAAGAGAGCTAGGAAAAACCATTTCACAATAAATCTCAGCAGAAGGATTGTCACTCAAGGCTGTCACCAGCCTACGGACTCAAGAGTACAGAAGGATTGTCGCTCAAGGCTGCCACCAGTCTACAGACTCAAGAGTACAGAAGGATTGTCACTCAAGGCTGCCACCAGCCTACGGACTCAAGAGTACAGATGTCCACCAAATCAAATCAAAAGGGCTTGAGGGAGAATACTATGATGTAAAACTAATGTATGTGATTCTTCATTTCTTGAACACTGCAGGTCAGACCTGGGGAGTTTCATCATTGTGACTTGGAAGGAACAAAAGAACTCAAGCATATGTGGGCAGAACCCTGGGCTGCAAAACACATAACAGATCTCCTCACTGCTGACCCAAGTTCTATGTCATCACTAACCTTACTGTGATATGAAATGGAAGTGGAGGCCTTGAGAAGGTCTTCTTTCAAATGCTTTGGCTAAATATCTTTGCCCATAAATTCAACAGTTGAAGTACTAACTCAAAGTTCCTCAGAATGTGGCTGTTTTTGTTTGTTTGTTAAGAAAGGGCCTTAAATGATATAATTAAGGTATAATTAGGATGGATCATGACCAACATGAATGTTGTCCTTATCTGAAAAGATGGGACACTGAAGGGTATCAAGAGAAGAGTGGGTAATGATACAGGGAGACATCAGCATCTGCAAGCTCTCCTCTCTCCCCCTTGCTCCTCTGATGCATCACTGAACATTATTCATGCAGTGTGGAGGGGCTGTAATGGAGTGTACTTGGACAAAGCTGCTAGCATGTAAGCGACTTGGCTGTTCTCTTTTGGGTCCTTGATATGTTGTTAGTGAAAAGCTTCGGCACTGGCCAGCACTCCCTGAGACAGAATGAAGAGTTCACACAAACCTTACTTACATCTTCCTGCCCAAGTCATTTTCTATCTGTATGACAGCAGAGAGGCCCAAAGTGTGTGATGATATAAAGACCTGATTTCAGATGTTCTGATGAAAGTACCTTAGAAATCCAACTCACATCTTCTTCTTGGACTTCTGGTTTTCAGAATCATGAGAAATAGAGATTCTGTGACTAAAGACACATGGTCTGTGGTACTTTGTTATGGTAACCATGGATAACAAACACACTTTCTAACTTCATTTCAGAATATGGCATGGAGTCAAAACAGCTGGATACAGAATGTCGCTGGTGGCAGAGAGTCCCTCGGAGTGCTCTGCCTCTGTGACAATCATTTCTGCTGCAAGAAAGTTTCCTCTCTCCCTTAGAAGTAGCCCATGAAAGTACAAGCTACACACACCCATTGTCAATACTGCCATGTGGTCCTCTGAAGAGGAGACAGGATCAGGTCAGTATAACTCAGGAAAGTGTTAGAAGGTGGAAACTTGAGCAGTAGAACTGTGCGGGGTCATAGGGGACCGGGAAGACATAAGTAAGAGTGTTAAGAAGATGGGACTCCATACAGTCCCCGAGATGGTTGTCTGCCTCGGTCCTCATCTCCTGTGCTTAAGAGTCAACTTTACTTTCTGACTTCAAGGCATCAAACAACTAGTGACAAGGTAGAACAGATTCCAATCTCCTAAGATCAGCGGAAGCCTAACTTCTAAAAATGTGTGTGTGCACACACACACATGTGCTACTTTGTGTGTATGTAATGTATGTAAAAATAGCAGCCTGATAGGAGGTCATCGACTAAGCTTAAGATAAAATATTCAAAGACATGTGGGGCAGTTTTACTGCATCCATTGCCAGGTGAGGATCTCTACAGCCATTTCCCGCACTACCCTGCGGTGTGTGTTCAGATAAAGTGTTCAGGGTTTCATCAGCTCTGAAATGAAACAGTGCCAGCAACTCACTTTGGGAAGTAGGTGGACAGGTCTTCAAGTGACAGCAAATATTTGAATGAAATGCCATGGTGCCTCCTGAATAGTCTCTGAAAACAGGCTCTGTGGGCATGCACACCACAGGAGTGATGCCTATAGGAAACTAAGTCAGAAGCCATCATTTGAACACGTGTAGAAGCTAGGAGGATAAGAGTCTGTGGTCCAGGACTCACTGTTGGCAGGCTGCAGACCTTGTATGAGACTCCTCTGCTTTAAACTCTTCAAGCCTGGGGAGTACCCTGCAGTTTACCTCTTCATCTTCAAAGCGAGGGGTGTGTGTTAAAAAGCACATCCTTCAAATCTTTGTCTCCAGTTGCAGTTCTGATGCAGACGCTCAGAATCCCTCAGTCAAAGTGCTCCTCGATGTGTGTATTTTAAACGTAGTGAACAAGGAAGAAACAGCAAAAAGTTATTAGAGGTGAGAAGATGCTGAGAGAAGGGACTCCTGTTACCCTAGAGAAAAATGCCCCCAAACTGGGGGTGCTGGGGAAGAAGGGTGGACAAAAACAAATTAAAGATCCGGAAATAAATATAGAGCAAGGGCTTATGTACATCTCAAGGTCTTTCAGCTAGTTAAGGTTTGTCTATCTGCCAGCAAGCCCACAGTACCCAAGGAAGGTGTGACTATTCATATTCCCTTAAGCAATTTGAAAACTAGGGCATTTATGCAACTATACAATGTTATTGCCAAACATATGCCATGTAAAATAAACTTCTTACAATTATTAAGTGGCTAGTCATCCCAATTAGAAGTCCCAATGTCCACATAGCCAGATTTTAAAATGTTGATGAAACTGAATAGTGTCAAGTTATTTGGAGAAGTCTCTGCTGCCCTTTATGTGCTGACTTTAAAAAAAAAGTGCAAGAAATATGGCTTTAGTTTTGTCTGAGAATGAAATACAGTGTGTTGAAAATTGCTTCAGCAAATTTTAAGCACTCCCATAAATTCTCCCATTGTGCTTTGCTTATTGGACTGTCAACAGTAATAACACTTCATATCAAGATATATTCCCCTCTTGTAAAACTGATCAATTTAGCAGTTTCCATTTCCCAATTATAGATGAAGTGTGAATGAAATACAGAAGGTAGCTTTTCAAAAGAAATCAATGCGGAAGACATAGTCATTATTTTAGTAACACTGTATCATGAAGAGTGACCTGATATTAACAAAACATCACACAGAGACAGTGACTCATATTTCATAGACATTTTCCTGTGACATCAGTGGGAGACTGGAAGACCTTTTATCAGTAACCATGCCCTTTACCAGAAATATGAATTGTATTTCCAGTTGTCAGCATTGGCCCATTTACTGATGGCTGTGTTCTCAAAATATACACTAGGACATACCCAAGTCTTCCTACCATTGTGCCTGGACATGATTTTTTTTACTAATAGTTTTGCATCAATGCTTTAATAAAAAAATGAAGATTATTTTAATAGTGGTTTTATAGATTTCTCTAACACAAATTATGATTTTATATTTTGTCTTCTGTTTTCACTTTCTCTTTTAGTCATTGGTCATTCCTAAATGGTCATTACTTATATCTAATCTAAAATGAAATAAAATATTATGCTTGACAATTTCATACACATAGTGCAAAGTCTAAATCATCAGAATTCTTGTGTTCTGAGTCTATAATGGATTGATAATAAAGAAATCAATTATTTTCTTAAATTTCTAAAAGTGTCTAATGAATTGTTCAAATATGGCTTTCTTTTCTTCTCATTTTTACACTTGCCAGGTAAATTGTTATTAAGTCAGATAGTTCAAGCCTGTGAGACAGCTGGTTCAGCAGGTAAAGACACTCTCCACTGAACCTCCCAACCCCAGGTCAATCCCCAGAACCTGTGTGCTGGAAGGAGAGAATCAACTCCAGCGGGTTATCTTCTCACTTACACACACACACACACACACACACACACACACACACACACACACCACGTTTTTAAAAAGACTGCTAAGTTTAAATATCCTGATAGCCAACAGAAAAGATATATTATATGTTTATAGGATTCCTAATATGTATAAGATAAAAGTTTGACAATAATCAAAATCAGTTGTTCAGGTGAAGTGTAATTATTCCCATGTTGGAGTGAGGAATATGTTTCTTTGTTAGGTCCTTCTGTAGAGAACCTATGCACTCTAATAAAAATGCCCCTGGCAATCCTTCCAGTGGTGGAGCAACTTCTTTCACAGGGCAGTTTCCACAAATGTACCTTAGAGTTTGGGAACTGTACAATAGCATTTGGAGAGCTAGTAAGAACACAGTTATTAATGATGTAAGTTCCCAAAACTTAGAAAATGTACAGTTTAATGTTGATAACAATAGTGGTGGCCATGACAGTGATGTGGTGTTTGTCGTATTCCAGATACAGTGTCATCATTTTATGGGCATTCTTATTTATTCCTTATTGTGATCTCTTGAGGTAGACATAATTCAGTGTCACAAACGAAATTTCAGCCTTTGAAGGATCTCGGCCAAGAATGCTCAGTAAATATTGGTCAAGAACTGAAGTTTGCACCACTGTTCTAAAGCCCTGATGCCAGATCAATCTGTCTCCTCACCCTCAAAGGAGCTACTCCACAGACATCTAGCATGATGGATGAGTCTGGCCAGTTCAAATTTAGATAAATTAAACAACACAGAATTTATTGTGTGCTATCTCATGGCTTTCCTTTGATGTTGTTTGTGTAATCCACCCATGTTCTTGTGTAGGGTTGTAATTTGCAGATTTTCAATGATGTGCCATTTTCAGTCCAACCGTCATATAGTCAGTGGATATGTTTATTGTTTCTATATTTTCATTGTTATGTATATTGCTGCTGTGAGCATTCTCCTATCTAGCTCTAAATGCATTTGGATACATACTGTTGTAGTATGAATGCCATGTCTAAGTGGGATTGGACAATAAACAAAATTAGTCCTATAGATGAAAAGGTCTGTTGTTGAATTACAACAAAATAACTTTAGGTCTAGTACAATCTGTGGTGGGAGGCTGAGATGTGGAAGGGTATACAGCACTTACCTATAATACCCAAGTCTCCAGGTTCAAACCCCAGAACCACACACACACACACACACACACACATATTTGAAGAAGGGTTCAACTCTAAATGGGATGTCTATATCTCTCTTCCCTGCTACCAGAGTGTACAGGAAGAGTGTAAGGGCCAAAGCCAGAGTAAAGGTAATAAGCCATGAGGCAAAAAGTAAATGAATAGAAATTGGTTAATTTAAATTATGCGAGCTAGGTAGAAACAAGCCTAAGCTATCGGCAGAGCTTTCATAATCAATAATGTCTCTGTGTGCTTATTTGGGAGCTGGCTGGTGGGATAGAAAAATCTGCCTGCGGGGGCGGGGGGGGCTCACAAAGCCCCACCCTCATCTGGGAAGCTCTTGGCAATCGATGGCTCTGTTGGTTTGAGAGTCAGTTTTCCTCAGGGATGCTCCATGTGAAAGGCTCTCTATGCCCCCGCAGATGTTCCTATACCTATGCACACAGGCATCCCTGGGTGTGCTTGATGGGATTTTTTTTAAAAGCACACTAAGTTGGGAAGAATAAGTGTTGATGGGGCCTGGGGAAGAAGCTGGAGGGGAGAAAATGGGGTGAGTTTGGTCAGAACAGAGTATATGCGTGTGTGAAATTATCTCACAATAAGAAGGCAAATCTACATTGTCTCTCTGTATGCTTGCCCTCTTCTGTTCATAATTTTGTACTTTGCTTATATCAGAAAAAAAAAGTTCAAATCCATCTTCTAAAGAAAAGATCAGAAGCAAAGCCCACAAAAGCTTTCTATTTTTAAATAAAATTGCAGCAAATAATAACTGATTTTTCTCTGAAAAGAAACAGTACTCAAAAGAAGTGTGAGTGAAGTGCCATTTTCATTATAGGATGTGCTGAATGAGCTACTGCCTGCCTGTTGCTGTAGGCAGGAAGCCCTCTCAAGGGCTCCTTGACACCACCGATCAGAGAAAAGCACGAAAATGCCTTTGAACTTGAATTTAAAGCGCCTTGAAATACTATAATCTTAATTAGCTATGACACATAAATTACTTCATTTTACGCCCACGACTGTTGGCATTCAGAATTCCAAGTCAGAGTTTCTGAATTCTCAGATTAATGTGCATGCCAGGAAGTGCCGTTATTGCCCTGGGAAGGAAATATCGTTCGCCTTCAGGGAAAAAGGCACAGAACAGAAATCGATGTTTTCCACTTGGTAGATCCCAGGGAATTTATCAGGAAAATTGCTGAACTATTGTCTTACATGGTTCCCCTCGCATGGTAACAAATAATTAGCCAATTTCAAGAAAGAAATATTAGGACTTCTTAACTGAGACCCCTGCAGCTCTCAGCAGAGATTTGTAAGCTTTCCAAGAATGTGTTATAATTCTGTTTCCACTTATTCTGATGACTATCTTAAAAGCTAATGTAGTCGGGCTTGCTCGGAGGGCCTTGCCACTGAACACTAGTCCTAGGGTGCGTGTTCATGTTTGCCTTCTCCTAGAAACCAGCCTCAGCACCCATTATATCATAGCTGAACAGGCTGAGGAAAACTCAAGGACAATGCTGTGTACTAATGACATGCTGCTTTAAAGTTAGTCAGATTGATTCTGAATAATGAGAGATGTGAAGTATCACATAACACTCAGTAATTAAGGCATGCCAAAGTCAGAAGATGTCAAAAGAATTTGCACTACGGTGCCAAGTTCCATTTCTAACAAAATAACAGTAATTAATATCATCTATTTGAATTTTACTGGCTTTGTATTTAATTTGCAAATACATTTTTTGTTTATAGACATGTAACTTTTATAGAGATACCTACTTTTATTTTACCCTTACTAGAGAAGTATAAAGATCAGCATAGATATTGTGTGCCAATAAAAAGATGTTCAAAATAAAGAAAGTATCAGAAATGCAGAAGAGTCTAAGGGAGAAAATAATGCAATTGCACTCAAGCACACAAAATTACTCATTATATCAAGTTAAAGAAGATAAATTTTCATCTGGACACATACAGGCATATATCATATTATACACATAACAAGCCACATTTGAGACAAAAGGAGTTCATCAGAATTTTATTCTTTCTTTACAGTGTGTATTGTGTGTACATGTGAGCATAAGTATGTGTGTGCATCTGTGGTGTATATACATGTGGATGTGTGTGCATGCAGAGGTTGGAGGTCAAAGTTGGCTGTCTTTCTGTATGTCTTTTTTATTTAAGATGTTTATTTTGTGTGCAGTGTGTCTGAGTGTCTGCGAGGGCAAATGAGCATGGCACAGTGAATTTAGAGATATCAGAGGACAACTTGGTGAGTCCTCAGGCTTGGTAGGAAGCACCTTTACCAACTGAGCCATCTCCCCAGCCTCAGAGTTTTTCTTCTTTAAAACACATTTTAGAAAGTATATAATGGTACCTGCCAGGAATCTCAGAACTTGAGAGGATGAGTCAGAAGAAACATAGAGCATGCCAAGTCAGCCTGGGCTATAGAACAAGATCCTGTCTGGAAAAACCAAAATAATAGTAATTAGTACAAATAGGATGCATCTTAGCATTTCTTAGGTGTAAGAGCACTGCTTTCTCTAGAAAATCAGTGTTGAGAATAGCATGTGTGAATATCAACTGAGAAGGTCATTTACTGAGACTCCCTGAGCCTTGTTTAAAATCCTACCCAATGATAGTAAGGCCTACTGCTGAAGACGACACTTCCACATCTCACTGAGCACAGAGACCTCTGGCTGGTGCCTCACGAGAGTCTTCACTCCTACTGCTGGTGTCATGGTACTGGAATGGAAGGTACCCTGCACACCACCAGAGGAGAAGGGCAGCCATCGATCCAGATACAATCCCTGGGTCCTACAATGCTCATCTGTCTGAAAGAAATGCTGGTGCAAAGAAGCACAAATACTGGGGTGCAACCAACCCCACTCTAATTGGATTTAAGGCAACTCCACAAGATGGAGCTCATGCTTGACATTGCTCCAGTCGGCAACAACCTGTGACTGGATAGGTCATAGTTCTAGGGGGAAATCAAATACTGCTCAAGGAACATAGCAACAAAATGACTCCTAACAATATCCTTTTACATCCATAGATCAAAGCCTCTCTCAGCCACCATCAGAGAATCTTCCTCTTGCAGTAGATGGAAACTAAGACAGAGGCTCGTAACGGGACAATGCTCAGAAAATGAGAGATTTTTTAACCATGAGTCCTAAATGGGATGTCCTCGTCAAAGCCCTCAGGGAGCTATGTGGAAGAAGAGGCAGAAAGAATATAAGAGCCAGAAAGGATGGATGACTTCAAGGAAACTGTATTTCATACACAGGGGACTGATGCACATATGAACAGACAGAGATTGTGGCAGCAGGCACAGGATCCACCCAAGTTCAAGCTAGACAGGTCCTAGTGCTGAAAGGTGGAAGTGGACACGGGTTCCCACCCCTAACCAAGAAGCTATCTGCAACAGACAACTGCTTGCAAAGGAAAAAAGTAGTTTTCTCCAGTAGAATGTCACTGATAATATTAGCCACCCTTAAGGATAGGCCCCACAGCCAGCAGTCCACGGATGGCTAACACAAAATGAACACAAATGGTGTTCTTGGAGGCTATTTGTCTCACATTGCTTTGTTTAGATATGTTTTGTCTTATTGGTCTTGCCTGAATATGGTTTCTGATTTTGTGTTTTTGTGGGTTTTGCTTTGTGTGTGTGTGTGTGTGTGTGTGTGTGTGTGTGTGTGTGTTTTGTGTCTTTTCTTCATTTAAAAAAATCTGAGCATTTTAATTTGTTTGCTTTCCTGTTTCTTTTTTTCTAAAGAGAGAGAGAGAAAGAAAGGGTATGGAGTCGGGTGGGTAGAGAGGAGGGGAGGATCTGAGAGAAATAAGGAGGGAAATCATGATCAGAATATATAATATGAAAAAAATTATTAAAAAATAAGATTTAAAAAAACTTATCTCCCTAAAGGCTGTACAATAGGTACTGTTGTGGACCTGCATTATGCTAGAAAAATAATGATGTTTAGACAAATCAGACCTACAAAAGAGTTTTGCCTTGAGATTCACTGGCTTGGTAATTTTGTCACGAGGTGTAGGACACAGAGTCTATCTCCCGAAGAAGCCATCTTTTCCTGCAAGTATGAGCAAAGGGAGCTTAGGGGACTTTTTCAAAATGATTGTACAGACACACAGATGGACCTCACAGAATCCCACTTGATGTCATCTCACATTAGAATGCTTGTCATTATGTAGACCCAGACCACTGTGAAGTTTCTATTTTGCTTCTGTAGTTGCCCTGTTTGTATTACTGTTTGCCCTCTCAGGTTTCAACTTGGAGAATGCTTCGTTTCACTGTCAAAATAAGCTATTCTAGGTTTTGTATTTGGTGTTGGAGACTGAACCCAGGGCCTCTCATATGCCACACAAGTGGTTACCACTGCACTGGATCCTTTGGCCTCCTCGTCTTGCCCTTGAACTTGCTCTGAGCCCAGGCAGACCTTGAACTAGCAATCCTCCTGCCTCAGCCTCCAAGTAGCTGGGATTACAAGTCTATGGCCCCAGGCTCAGCTAGGGACTATTTTAGACCAGTGTTATTGCTAGTTATTGGAAAGAGCTGACTACCTTAAAAGGATGATGGAACCCAAAGCAACAACATAGGCCCCAAGTGTGTCCTGCAAGACCAGGCCAGCAGTGCACGGAGTGGATGCAAAAGACAAAAGCAAAAGGTGTATGCAAGTGGGCACCTCTGCTTCTCTACACGCGGCAGGGTGGCACTCAATGGAAGTGGGAGTGGCCTGTGTGACAAGGTCAGTTAGCTACACAGATGCAGAGCTGGGTAGCAAGGCCAAGGGCTCCCGACAGGAGGGATGATATAAAAGAATAATGAGGGGTATCTCAATCACTCTTCTTACAAAAAATGAAATGCTAAAGGGTATCTTAATGAGATGGTTCAATTAGATTGATGGAGTAAGTCTTGACAGTAAGTGGAAATAAACACTGGAAGAGAAGCTAAAAATATTAATTCCAAAAGCAAATAAAGTGTGTCAAGTTGAATAAATCTCTATGTACAACTGAAAATAGTCTGGTTTTTCAAGTTATGTATTTCTCATGATTTCCTCCTAAAATGAGATTTTCATGTGCCAGGTAACTCTTCCATGATTATTTATCTTGGACTCTTTTCCAATGTGTAACCATTTATTGTAAAATATTTTAGAGCACAATAAATGTAATTTGTGTGGGCATCTGTATAGAATGGAACATTTTATATATATATATATATATATAATGAACATATATATAGCATTATTTATATATTCTATATTATATAATCAAACAACAAGGAAGGCAGACAGAGACAATCTATGCATGTTCTATCCAGATATAAAGCAAACACACCTCTGTCCCTGACATAGTGGTATAAGTCTGTAATTGATCATGTAGGAGACTGAGGCAGGAGGACTGTGTAACTGAAGGCAGCCTGAGCTACATAATAAGAGCTCAAAGAGAAAAGGAGGGTAGGAGATGAGAGGAAAGGAAGGAAGGGAGGCAGAGGAGGAGCAGACAGGTGAGGGAGCAGAACTAAGCATTAAAAGCCTTTCTATATCTTTCAATGACAGTATTAAATTTTATCACTCAAGGAAATATTATCATGAAGTTTATCATGAACATCACCATGGAATTTTGCTTGTTATTCCCTTGATGTTCATCTTGAAATCATAACACGTGTGTATATGCACTTCAAAGTATCTATTAAATTACTGAATTAGTTTCTATTGTAATATTATTTTACTTATCTATTCTACTTTTATTCCTAAGCATTTTCTCTGATATTAACTATTTTGTCATTCTGTATTTTCTTTAGACTACTGTGCAGATTTCAGTGAAATGTAATTTATTCTTGTGGTTATTTTTAATATTCTAGTATAAATATTTAGTGAGATACTAAATTAATAAAAGCTTTCCTGCCTAACAAATACTATGGAGACTTTAGAATAAGCTAAGACTTATCACCCACTTTCCAGAATAATTATGTTTTATAAACCTTTAATAAGTTTGCTTATTTTGTTTTGAGACAGTACCCCAAGCCAGACCAGAGCTTGCTCTGTATTCCAATCTAGCCTCAAATTCATGGCAATCCTCCTGCTTCAGCTTTTTAAGTCCTGACATTTCAGGCACCATGCCTACCTCCCTGAACAATTTTAACTGACATATTAAACATTATTCTTCTTTGATTAGAAAACTGATTGTTTAGAACTTTGTACATCTTTGCCACAGGAGAATCTAGTTTTACATTGTTTCAACACAGACTCTCCTAAGTGGCTACTTACCTGCTATTGGTTCACATGTATTTTGAACAAGTTGAAGTATCACTTTATCCTTTTGTGGATCCTCTCACATTTGTTAAACAAGACTTTGACTTGTTCCAACTGCCCTCTGCAACAGGTCTACACAAAAACCACCCCTCATTCCAGAAGATTGGCAGCTGAGGAGCATCTGACTTTCCATGTCGCTCTAGTCACTATCTCTTACGTCTCAATACTACACCAGACATCAAGGAGACAAAAAGTAGAAAGCCCAACTCCTACTTTTAAAGATCTTGAGCAAGACAGAAGTGATTTCCAGTCTTCTGTGTTGGTGTAAGCACCAGTGTGGGGGATGGAGAACCTGAGTAGCACTATGCTACTGTGAAGGAAGTGTCTCCAGTCATGTGAGGAAGTGTGTCAACTCTGCCTTGAGAGGTGAGCAAATGTAGCTACAGACAGGGGGATGTAAGACAAAACTTCTGGAGAGGGGGCACACCACAGACAAGCACAAAGGTCTCAGATACCTTACATATTGGCTATCCCACAGGGTGCAAAGGGGTGGAGTATGGGTGAAACATATACTGAACAGTAGGGATTGTGCATGCCAGTGGAGGAGGATATTATACTGCCACCCCTTGATTCAGAGATGAGCACGTTTTCACATGGTGACATCCTGGAAGTCGAATGTATCTTTCCCATGATGGGATCTTGTCACTGTCTGATGAACTTGGGTCTTTTTTTTTTTTCTTTTTCCGAGATAGGGTTTCTCTGTGTAATAGCCCTGCTTGTCATGAAACTCACTCTGTAGACCAGGCTGGCCTCAAATTCACAGAGATCCACCTGCCTCTGCCTCCCAAATGCTGGGATTAAAGGCTTGAGACACCATGCCTGCCTAGATTTGTGTCTTAAATGCCCCTCCCTCAATGGCCTAGTCTTAAGACATGCTTCCCAGTGAGGCACTATTTGGAGATAGTGGACCTTTCCAATGTAGAACTCAGTGGGTTTAGGTCATGGCCGCGGGAGGAGTGGGGGCGCTAATTCAAAGGTGAGTGTAAACCAACATGGCAGCTGAACTGGAGGGGGCACTTGCTACCAAGAGTGATGATCTGAGTTCAAGCCATTACGCCCACACAGCGGAAGGAGAGAATTAGTTTTCAATTATTGTCTTCTGACCTCCATGCATTGTAGTGCATATGGGCGCACAAGAACACCCCTCCCCCACACATAGACACTCACACATAAAAAATTTAAATGTGACTGTGGCACCCACCTCAAGCCCTTCCCCTTCCTCTCTTTTGCTCCTTGACTCCGGGCTAAGCACGTTTTTTGGCACCATGTGCTCCTCATACCTTTCCACAAGCCTAGAAGAGAAAGCATCAGACCAGCGTGATTAACCCACATAAACCAATGCACAACATAAACCTCTCCCTAGTGGTTTCACTGAGTGGGTGTTTATTAAGACAATAAAAAGCTGACTGACATTGTCATTTGGGACAATCGCCATTGCTGTCAGCATGGGTGCAAACTCAGTCACAGTTCTAGTTCTAGTCATGAGCTACAGCGTGAGTTAGCACCATTATAATGCTTCCTTAAGGATTACTAATAACCCATCAAGAACACAAAGTGAGGTTCTATTTGTGAGGAAAAGGAAGAAGGGAGAAGCAGAGCTGACATTAGATATTAGAGAATTAACAACAACAGAAATCATTTCCATAAACACTGCATAAGAATTCTAAAGATGAAAGGCCTTATGCTGAAGTTTAATCTCATTTTCTACTTTCTTAAAAGAAAGAAAGATTAGGATTGTTGAAGTGTCAAATATAACTGAGTAAAAGAAAACTTGGTTTTATGCATTATATGTGGATATTACAACAGCATAAACTCTCCCCAAAATATTCTTCTATTCTTGACAAATGGGCGGCTAGATTCTGGGACTCTGTGCCCAATGAGAAGATGTTTATTGATTGGGTACTCAAAAAAAACGGACAACTCGAGTATACACTCACACTCACACTCACACACACACACACACACACACACACACACACACACACACACACGAACACACACAGGCACGCACACATGGTAGAGGGGACTTCCTAGAAACAAGTATTTAGAGGAGAAAGGGCGCTGTGGAAGTTAGGCCATGTTTCCAGATCAGTCACGGTAGTATTTCAGACGGATTGGACTCTCTATGGGCTGCAAGCACAAGTCTATAGGGAGCCTGGATCCATGCTAAAGGCCTCATTGAATACCCTGGAGGCCAAGTTTGATGTGGAAAGAGTTAGTAGTCCTGTAATAGACATGCAGACTTAGATAGAGTGTGTATAGTGTGGTGGGCAGGGCTGCAGGCAGAGGTCTCCTTTTCCTGTACTTTAAATCATTTAAATGATAAAATCTGACTACAGCACAAGATGGAAGACACAGCCGTCAAGTGTGAACAAATACAGAGGTGGAATCTCTTAATAATTTTGATCACTGGGTCTCAGAGATAAATTGCTTCTTAAAAGAAATGCTTCTTGGGTCTTATTTGTAAACAGACATATTTGTGTCATGTGATCCCAGGTTCACCTGTAGCATGCTGCTTTCTGTGACAAAGGAGCTTTTATCTGTAATTAAATTAAGGACCTGGACTGTTTGGGTTACAGCTTTCTAACCTGTGGGTCACCACCCCACATTAGGTCATGTAACTGAATGTGGAGATCAAGAAAAATGGCAACCCTAAAAAGTTTCTAGCACACCACCACCACATAGTAATTCAGAATCAAAAGAGCCTGAGTTATTCTAGGCAGCACCAGCCTATGAGGGAGGAATCATGCAATATCACTACAGCCTTGGTTCTGAACAGACTTTGTCTTGTGCACACTGTCATACCACACAATGCCAACAAATGCTGCCTGAAACACTACAGTTCCGATCTGAGGTTCCTCTATTACAGTCTGCACTGATAAACCACTCGCTGGAGGTTCCCGAGTCAGAAGTGCTACGGTCAAGGTGGCCAACAGAGTAATCTGGTAATAGAAGTCAGGAGATGGATAAACATAAACAAAAGGTTATCAGCCCTTTTTCTGCTGTATTAGGGATAGCTGTGCTCAGGAGGAGGCGGGACACAAAGACTTAAGATGATCAGGAGAAAACATGGGGCCAAGATCAGTGTACTTGTGGTTGAAGGAGAAGAAAGGAAGCCAGATTTGCCTAGGGGAGCTTCCAGCACCAGAAGCCTTTGCGCAAACCCAGCTCACGGTATGAGTAAAGAAGTAATGAAGTGCTGACCCTAAACTTGTGAATAGCCACTGGCAGCCTAGATCAATAGGAGAAAGATAACCAAGTACCTAGTCACTATGTAAGACCCCAGATCTACGTTACAAAATTTCAATAACAACAAGAAAACAATTCAAAAATCTGTTCTCTATGCCATATAAACATTTGGCACATTGTGTGCAAAACTACCTAAATTCAAAGCGTACATCTAACCTGGCTGCTTTGGTCTACTGAAAGCTACAAGTTCTGCAATTGCATAGTCAAAATTGGATGGCAATAGCACACTCCATCAGATCCAATTGCCCACAGAGAGTCAATGTGACCCTTGCTATCCTAACTTTGGTTATGGACTAGCAGCCTGGGCATCAATAAGAAATTTCTGGACATGTAGACTTTCAGGCCTATGGCCAGAACTATTGGGGTAGAATTCACTAGACCACTTCTGCCTGGGTTACTCACCAACATTTAACATGTGAACATTTGGGACATTCACTGTTAGCACCATCCTCCTACCAACTGAGTTATCTCCTTCTCAGACCCATCAGAATTAAATTCTCAGAAATTGCTGTACCTACAAGCCACATCATCATTGGTTGCATGGGCTGTGATTCTGAAGAGTGGATGCTGGAGAGGAGGGTGGGGAAGAGATTCAGCAGCACCAAGGAGTTTCCAAAGTAGAAGCAGTAAAGTGGAACAGGAAGGCTAGGCACAGAAGCATGGGCCACCCTTCTTCATGGATTACTCCAACATTAAAGGAGTCCATGTCCCCCAGAAGTATTTATCCAGGAGGAAAACAAAATGAACATTTTATGTTTCATCCGTTTTGACAAATACATAATTGCTCCAGAGCCTGGCAAGCGTTTTCCTTGTTGTCCCAAATGCAGACTGACTGAATATGACATGAGTTTAGAATTAATCCCTACTGTAGTTAGGATTTGCTACAGAGCAGCTGCTTCTCATTGTCATTTCTTGGGGATCACGTACTGATTATTAGAGACTTATTAAGTACCTTCAGGAGGCTATTGGGGAAGCTATTTGAGGCTGTCTGTGAATAGTTCTTGAGTTTTATCACACAGCTTCTGCTTGATTCTCTTGATCTTGGGGTGGTTTATATTAAATAATGGAGAGATTTAATCAGTAAGAATCAGCATGCTTCAAAAATCTGAAACAGGGCTATTTTAATCAGTGTATTTTCACTTAAATTACTTTTAACTTATGTTTCAAAGAGAGATTCCAGATTTCTAGCATTTCTAATTTTTCCCCTTTAAAATATTACTTTGAAGTGTGCACAAATCACAGACGGTGGCTCTATCTGTATAATGCAATCACAGGTTTAAAAAGAGAACATTCTGCCAACATATAATGACTTCCTGCCACGTTCAAGTCACACACAAAGTCCAGTCCATGAATGTGTCTCTCAGTTGAAAGCCACTGCGAGGGCTCTTGACACCCCTCCACTATGATTCAGACAGTTTCCTCCCTGGACCCCGAATGTTTTTTTTATCTCCGTCCTTCTCAAGCCCCTACTGTCAGCCTTCCTCATTAAATTCTTTCTTGTCCTATACTCTCTTCTGAAGATTAATGCATGCAGTATATTCCTTATCCAGAGTTCCCATATATTACTGGTGTTTATTCTGGGGCCTGATGATATTTTGACTGAAAGGAATAAAATTTTTTTCTTGTTGTTCCTAGAGATCACATAGAATTTCTATGACTTCATTTGGCATAGGCTAACTGTAGTCTAAGTTGGCCTGGCTAAGATCTTTATCTAAATCTCAGGATATCTATATGGGGATACCTATTCTCTTTTAAGGTAGGGTGGTCCGGATGGAGTTCAACTTGTCCAAAGCAAAGTATTAGTCATCTTCTTTGCCAAGTACCTCACAAATTTCAAGGTTTATGTAATTCAGAGGTAAGAAACTTCAACCACTGCATCTGCTGAGCTAGGACAGCCCTGGAAGCTTAACTGATTATTTGCAAATTATTGCCACTTTATTTTAATGTGTAGTTTGTATATAACAAAATATACAGATTTTTAAGATTGTGTGTGTGTGTGTGTGTGTGTGTGTGTGTGTGTGTGTGTGTCCCAAAGTACATGTCCCAAACTGTGTGTCTGGAGTCACAGGTGTTGTCTGGAGTATCTCTAGCTAACAAGTGGACTCCCACAGATGGAACTCAGGCTGTCAGATCTGACAATAAGTCCCTTTATCCACTGAGTGCATCATCCCAAACGCACAGATCTTAAGTTTATAATCCATGCCATGTCATCATCTGACACAAAGTATAAAATATTTCTACTATTCTGTAGCTTTCCTGGGTCACTTTTCAATGAACACACAGCCTTGGGACTTGGGGACTTCCTACTTTCAGTTGTGTTAGTCAGACTCTGTTGGGAATCACACTACCAGAAAACTGTAATATCCATGGGCTGAGGCACTGAGTTGGAGACAAAAACAAGTCTCAGGCAGGCCAGCTTGGGTGATTTCAGCCTGGTGTCTCTGGTGCATCACTAGTGCCCCACAGACTGTATTCCCCTGTATTTCCTCAGTGTAGGGCTTTTGACATTCATCTATCTATATTTCTATCTGTGAGTAATTTGTGGGGATTTTATTGATTGTTTTTGCTTTGTTGAATTTTATTTCACTGTGTGAGTACAACTGAGCTCTTTCTTTCCCCCGCCTAAACTATTGTTAATGAAGTTTCTATGAACATGTATGTAGAAGGCTTATGGTAGACGTTTTTTACAATGGGTAAATGCCTAAAAGAGGAATTGTTTGAGTCATAAACATATGGCTGTCTTTACCAATTGAATTGACAAACTATTTTGCAAAGTGGTTCTATTACTTTCTTTTTTCCACTAGTGAAGTTTGAAAGTCACAACTGTTCATTTTTGAGCAATACCTGTTGTTATGAGTTTCATAAAACCAATCATTCCAGGAGTAATATTTCCTTGTGTGTTTTCAATATGAATTTCCCTGATAAATAATGATGTTGAACATTTTACATACACTGGCTAGCATTCATACTCTCATTTGGTAAAGTAATCATTTAGGTCACTATTTTCAAGTTTGTAATTTTGTATCACCAAACACAGACATATGTTTTCTACCAGAACCCAGAAAACAAGAAAGCTTCTTGCAATTCCCTTTGAGGTCCTCTGCCTGAACACTCCCAGTTCCCAAGATACATCTTTAAAGAGCAGTGAACTGTTTCACAGTGTTGGGGATTCTAGTGGTACACCATCAGGAACAGTTGCTCATTAATTATTTTTGTCTATTTACTAGCTTGTTTTGATTTTGAGACAGGATCCTACTAGGTAGCCTAGACTAACCCAGAACCTGAGACCCTCCTGCCTTTACCTCCCAAATGCTGAGATTATAGGCATGCACCACTAAATCCAGTGCTCATTTACATTTTTTCTTAACTGTAATAATTAATGTAAGCCTCATTCTCCACAATCAATGGGTATTGTCTTTGCTTTCACAGAACTTAAAAGTGTCTAGTACAAAGGTAGATGTTGCAAAAATAATTACAAAGGTAATAAATGTTCTGAGGCAAAGGCAATGGAGTAGAAGGGATAAACTTTATGTTTATGCACTAAGGGGGAGGGGAGCTCACAAGCAGCAGTAGCAATGGAGTAGCAGAGAAAGATGCCAGAGACTGCTTCTGTGAAAGAGGTATTCTTCAAATGAGTCTGGACGGTGAGTAAGGCTCATCCAAGGTGTATTGGTTACTTTTCTATTGCTGTGATAAAATGACATGACCAAAGGCAAGGGAGAAAGACCAAAAAGGACAAACTTAAGGAAGAAAGGCTGTATTTTAGCAAATGGTACCAAAACTATAGAGTCCTCATGGCAAGGGAGGCCTGACATGGCAGCAAGAGCAGGGAGCCTGCTGGTGGTACTGTGCCTCCACACAGGGAGCAGAGAGAGCAAGCAGGACATGGCTATAAACCTTCCAAGTCCTCTCCCAGTGACTTGCTTCCTCCAGCAAGGCTCTACCTCCTAACGGTTCCATAGTTTCCCCAAACAGTGCAACTGGGGACTGAGTGTCCAAAGACTTGAGCCTATGAGGACTTTTCTCACTCTATACCAGGCAAAACTACTATACCAGGCAATAATAAGAGAGTATGTGTGTCCCCTCCGACTGCTGAAAGGGTTAGTGCTTTATAACATAGATGAAACTACCTATCCACACTTTGCATTGCACAGTGGTGCTGTGGGATGTTCTGTATGGCAAATGTGTTGCTAATAAAACACTGATTGGCCAGTGGCTAGGCAGGAAGTATAGGCGGGACTAACAGAGAGAATTAAAAGAACAGAAAGGCGGAGGGACTCTCTGCCAGCCGCCTGCCAGGACAAGCAGCATGTGAAGATGCCAGTAAGCCACGAACCACGTGGCAAGGTATAGATTTATAGAAATGGATTAATATAAGATATAAGAACGGTTAGCAAGAAGCCTGCCACAGTCATACAGTTTGTAAGCAATATAAGTCTCTGTGTTTACTTTGTTGGGTCTGAGCGACTGTGGGACTGGCAGGTGAGAGAGATTTATCCTGACCGTGGGCCAGGCAGGAAAACTCTAGCTACACAGTGGGACCATTCTACCACATCACTATGGTACACTGGGGAAAAATTAACTGGGGCCTTAAGCACCTTTAAATCTTCCTAGAGCAGTAACTGTTGACTATGAAATTTCCTAAGACCATGCACAGCACCCTCAAAGATTATTGGGTTTCCTTTCAGCCACAAACACCCTTGAAACACAATAGCCTTGATTTTGTATCTTGCCTCTCCATATTGACAAAACACCAGTCTGCTGATCATAGACAAATTTATCTCAAGAGCAGTTTTGATCCCTCACTGAGTCCCTGTTTTTGCAATCATCTGCAAGTCTAGGTATTCATATGGTCTTAGCCCTAGACTGAGTGAGCACTTTGCTACAGCTTGCAACTGTCTTCCAAGTTCACGAAGTCTCAATAGAAATCCTTCCCACTCTATAGTAGTCGTCTGTATATCATCATAATCTGTTAATTGTTAATTAATCAGAATAGCAGCCTCTTAAATAGCGTTTGCATTATAAAAGCTGTATTAATAACTACCAAGTAAGTCTGAATAGAAATATAATGTTTGGGGGATATTGATATGTTTGTTCCACTGCATGGAATTCTATATGTCACCGCCATTGGTGTTTCTGTTGATATCACTTACTTGGTTCCTTCACATCCTTAAAACTTTATCTAGAATTCAGGAATTCAACAGATTGCAAAACTCAAACTAGATTTCAAGGATACCACCCAACATAACAGGGACCAAAGGGGACTAAATCTGGAAAAAAGACCACGAGAAGATGGAACATGAGAGATGGCATGTGGGTCATCTCCCGGGGTCCATGTGGTACTTGGTGAGACTGGGAGCCAAAGAAGTGACACATGAGCTTTTGGGTTGAAAGAAGTGACCAAGCCAACAACCCTCCTTTGCCGGTGTGCCAGCTTTGTATGACATATGAAACAGGAGCCAGCCTTCTTCACAAGATCATTTGAAGCTGACCAGGGAATCCAACACCGCAAGCAGTGTCATTTCATACTGGGAGTATTATAAAGTTGTTTGTAACCCATGGCAAAATTCTACTATATCCCAAATAGTTATAGAAACCTACCTTAGTCATAAAGGAAACTCAGACACATTAGGCTTTCTCATAATGAAAGGTTTTTTTTTTTCCATAAGGAAAACACAGAAAACATCTGTGACCATTTCAGTTCTTAATTCCATGAGCTCTAGAATCATCTGGGCATGCCTGGGGATTATCTTGATAGGTTAACTTAGGTGGGAAAACTCACCCACTGTGGATGGCACCATTCCCTGGGCTGGGATCCTGGACCATGCACAAAGGAAAAGCTAAGATGAGCATTTACTGCTTTCTGCTCCGTGACTGCTAAAG
The DNA here is from genome assembly GCA_902168405.1 of Peromyscus aztecus. Lineage (NCBI taxonomy): Eukaryota > Metazoa > Chordata > Mammalia > Rodentia > Cricetidae > Peromyscus > Peromyscus aztecus. The sequence continues at coordinate 37,013 of CABHPQ010169698.1, forward strand.
CTGCTCCAGATCCTGCTCCTGGGATTACAGGCCTACATTAGTATGCCAGGCTTAATTTGGGGATAGTTGCTTATGATAACTTCTCATTTTCCACCATATTGTTACTTCTCTTATTTTTTTTTTTTATGGAAGATACATACCTTGTTACAACTAACACAAATACACAAGATAACGGTTTTGCATCACTGAGACAAAATGCTAAACATAGGCAACCTACAAGAAGAATCGATTATTTCCGTTCACTGTTTTAGTCCACCGTTGGCTTGGTCCACATCTTTGGACTTGCAGTAAAGCCAGACATCATGGCAGTGGGGACTGTGGCAGAGAAGGCTGCTCATCATGTGGTGGGTAAGAAACAGAGGTGGGAGCAGAGAAGGTACACCCTTCAAAGGCACACCCCTAAGTGACCCACTTCCTCCAATCTGGCCCTGCTTCTTATTCCCACCATGCCCTAAGGATGCCACCAAGTCATGAATCCATAAGTGCATGAAATAGTGATTACATGGCAGTCCCCAGGAGCCAGTGACCTCTCAGTGAGTGGCCTACCAATGAGGAGACAAACATTCAGCGCCTTGGGGAGCACTTCATAACCCATCATCACTGTTGTAGTTCAGATCTTGACTGTCCCCCAAAGGCTCATGGGTAAAGGTTTGACCATCATCTTGTGGCATAGAGGACTGAGGACACTTCTAAGGCAGAGTCTAGAGCAACAGAGTTAAACCAGTGAGTGTGCCTTGTGGTAGACATTGACACTTGGGTCCCTTCTCTCTCTCTGCTTCCCAGCTGCCATTAGGCAGGCATCTTTGCTCCTCCTCATGTTTCTGCTGTGCTGTGCAACTTTGCCACAGGCTCAAAGCCACCCAGGACTGGGGGGGGGGGGGCATGGACAAAAACCTCTGAAATTAAATGGCAAAACATACATTTCCCACTTTTGAGATGTTTATCTTGAGTGTGTTGTCACAGTGACGGGAAAACTGACTAACAAATCACCCCTTATCTTAAGAGAGATGGCAGGGGTTCCATGCATCAACATAACACAGGCCTTACATCAACATTTACATCAGGAATCCTTAGTTTACTGTATCCTGCCCATTTTCCCTTTCTGAGTATCCACACAGTACACAGACCATCAAATGCCAGGGGTTTGTTGCTGTTGCTTGCTTTTCTGTTTTTGCTTTTGGGTTTTTTTGTTTTTGTTTTTGTTTTGTTGTTGTTGTTGTTGTTGTTTTGTCTTTGCAGTTGTTTGTTAGGTTGGGTTTTTTGTGGGGGGTTAGTAAGAAGGAGATAAATTTTCTTTTTTTCTTCATTTCCCATATCTCACTGATTGCCTCTTTTTCTTGTCAGATGAAAATCACCACATGCTATTCCCATCACAAATCCTGAACTTGAGAGAAAATAGAGCTCGTGAGGCCCCATACCTCTCACACACACCTCTCTTCTCTGGAAGTACTGGGTGGGGCTCTTGCTTTTGAATAACAGTGGGAATGTCTGGGATATCATTTTTCCGTGGAGTTTTGAGAAGAAAGAAGGTCAAAGTCTGTTCCGGACTAAATAATACAGTGCAGCAGTGAAGGAAATGCTTGGTAAGACTCCTCGGGCATTGTTGAGTTAATCTTAGTTCCTTCAGTTCTTGGTACAAGTCTTGGAATACTTCCATAAGCCAGGAGGTGGACTTCTAAGCAGGCTTGCAGTGCTTAAAACTAGATGCTATTTGGATGAAGAATGGTTATAGTTGCAGGGCAACAGTTGGGCAAAAAACACAACAGGGATTTATTGAGCATCTGTGGGCACCGCAGTTGAGGAAAGCTAGGTATATGGTTTGATTTTTGCTAATCCCAAATCACTGGATGGCAGTCAGTTAAGACTTTTAATTGGCCAGGCATTGGTGGTGCACATATTTAATCCTAACACTTGGGAGGCAGAGACAGGCAGATCTCTGTGACTTTAAGACCAGCCTTGTCTATAGAGTGAGTTCAAGGACAGCCAGGGTGGTTACACAGAAAAACCCTGTCCCAAAAACAGAGTTTTAATTAATGCACTACAGAAACCTGTTCAGATGGCGGGGTGGAGGAGGTAGGGAGCATGTCTTTGTGTATAATTATTTAGGACAATATATTCAGGTGGGTGGAGAGGAGCACAGGCTTTGGAGACTAACGGAATAAAAGGTCCCCTGTCTGCAAGCTTCCCTAATTGATTCTGTAATGCTCGCAGAGATGGTTGCACAGGTGATAAATATCACAAGTACCAATATACAGAGAAATTGCAGAACAGCAGTAATTTTATTATCAAATGATAAGATCATTCTTATTTATGCGGATGGAGCAAAATTAATTAGTCATTTACATTAACTTCTCAGTTGTGCTTAAATACTAGCAAACCACTAAGCTGTTTGACTTCTAGAGCCCTTCTGATACATCCCTGAATATACTAACCCAGGGCAAGCCCCGGTACATCACTCCCCAAGCACAGGGCCAGCAGTCGCTGCTGCCAGCATCCAGTGTAACTAAAATGATTTTATGTCTGCCATAGCACTTACACGTATGTTTTCTCCCAGTTCTTCAGCTTCTCTGAGTACCCTGTAATGAGGGCTTCGTTCTCTTACATGTTAAATCTACTTGTCTTATTCAGAAAGGCAATTTTAGGAGATGGCTTGGTGATTAACAGTAACTACCACTCTTCCAGAGGACCAGAGTTCAGCTCCTAACACCCTTATCTGATGGTTCACAAACCACTGGCTCCAACTCCAGGGATTCAGGCCATCTTCTGACCTCCTTGGGCACTCACATGTGCATCGTATACACTCACACAGACAGGCACATTCACACATAAATAAAAAACAAAGTAAATCTTTAAAAAAGTTTTTAAGGCAGAAAAAGAAAGTCAGATTTAATTTAGATCTTTTTCAGTAGGATTTCCTGGATGAAAACTTTGTTTTTTTCTTGAATTTGCCGTGTATCAAATAATCCAGAAAAGGGAAGACACATTACATTACTGCATCTAAATATCTACACTGAGAAATTTCATTATTTTTTAAATTATCTGTTGTCATTAAAAAACAGTTCCATATTACTATAATTTTCTATCACTTCAATATTAAAGATTTAAGATTTGCTATTTACAATTATTAAATCATATTTTCAGTTAAATAGAATATTATTAATTGGTTAATGAACTAAGTAGATTATAATTATTTAGTGAAAGAAATTTAGATATGTAAAAAGCTAATTTTATTGAAGAATCCCGTATGTAAGCATTTTGATGTGTCGTTAGTGCGGAACTGGATTGTCTGATTCTTACCAAATGCTTTCCGTCTGTCCTTGCAGTGCTGTGGCCGCTGAGTCCATGGACTGGATTAGAGAGCGGCCTCGAAGACGGCTCTTGGTCTGCCAGCAGATGAAGGGAAATCTGTGTGGCTTTTCTTCTTTCACAGGAGCTCTACTTGTAGAAATGAGAGGGATTATGATACAGGTCTGTGCTGGATTTGGTATTTGAATCAAAATTCTATCTGACTACTCTGATTGCTCATGCTCTAGTCAAGGGTCACGTGTTCCTTGGGTGTTGCCAGTGTGAGGCCACTCTTCTTTGTTTCAGTTTCCACAGATGTTTTACGCACACTAAGCTTCTTCAGGAAACAAAGCAACCCAGCAACTAAGGAAGCAGCTTCAATGTCACTTTTCTAGGAAAGATAGAAAGGAGGAAAATCTAACTGAAAAAGAAAAGAAGTATAGGACATAAATCAAGAAAATTCTAGATTGGTCCAATTTCACAAATATGCAATCCATAATGACATCAATTGAATAGTACAGACAACGCACATTCACATAAGAGCATTCACAAAATTCATAATCAAAATGCTTCATTAATTTTGTCTGTCCCCACTGACTTAAAGAGAAGAGATCATTGAGGAGAAATCAACACACGACAGCATGAATGGGAGAAAATGGAGCTAGGTTCATGGGTGAGCCACTCAACAGAGGGTTTTCGATTTTTAGAATAAAATATAATAAGAGAAGACCAAAGCTGACACATCTGAATCAGACAAGACAAACAAACAGAAGGAGCAGAACCCAAGAGAAGACACAAGAATCAGAGACACACTCATTTGCACACCCAGGAATCCATGAAAACACTAAACTAGAAGCCACAATATACACACAAAGGACCTGTCAGATAAGAAGATAGAAGAAAAAAATAAAGAATAGCAGTATAAAATTAAATTTAAAAAAAAGTAAGAGCCCTGACATGGCATGATGAGACAAGGAGTCTCCAAAGATGACAATGAGGTCATTTTCTGTTGACCATCTACTGCTGGGCATGCAGCTACACCTAAGAGTAATTTGTTTCCCCAGTGAGACTCCCTTGGAGGAAATTTAATTTTCATTTACAAGTGGTTATCAATTAGAGATTGCTTCTGGGAAGGGAACCTGTGTCCACTTCTCCTTTCAGCTCTAGGACCCGCTCCATCTGCTGCAGACCCAGGCAGGCCCTGTGCATGCTGTCTCAGTCTCTGTGAGTTCATATGTATACCAATCACGTTGATCTAGAGGGCCTTGCTTTCTTGGTGTCTTCCATCCCCTCTGGCTCCTCTACTATTTCTCCTTCCTCTTTTGTGGGGTTCCCTGACCCCTGAGAGAAGAATTTGCTGGAGACATCCTATTTAGGGCTGAATGTCCCAAGGTCTCTCATTCTCTATGGTCTGGTTGTGGGTCTCTGTAGTTGTTCCCATCTGTTGCAGGAGGAAGCTTCACTGGTGATGGCTGACCAAGATTCTGATCTACAAGTGTAGCAGAATGTCATTAGGAGTCATTTTGTCATTATGTTTACTTGTTTATTTGTTTTAGAATAGTAGTATTTGGTTTTACCCCAGGTTCTTGAGCTATCTTGTCGCAGGTTCTTGGTCACCCAAGCAGTAATGAGAGTGGGTTTTCAAGTTAGATAGAAAGACATCTGTGAAGCAGCTAATAAAGTCTTTCCTAGTATAATGAAGACTTGCCAACCCAGGTCCCCTCTCTATTATGCATGCACCTTATTTTTGCAAGGAGCTTAAGCAAAAATACCCTTATCTAAAAGTGTCAGCTTTCAGCAAGCTGTAATCCAATTTAAGAAGTGTGTACCAATTTAACAAGGATCAGGCACTATGTAAGTTCCCTCCACACATTTTATCTTCTTTAATCCTTTATCTGCTGTGGGATGTTTTGTATGGCAAATGTGTTGCTCTGATTGGTCAATAAACAAAACACTGATTGGCCAGTGGCTAGACAGGAAGCATAGGCAGGACTAACAGAGAGGAGAAAAGAACAGGGAGGTGGAAGGAGACACTGCCAGCCACTGCCAGGACAAGCAGCATGTGAAGATGCCGGTAAGCCACAAGTCACGTGGCAAGGTCTAGAGTTATAGAAATGGATTAATTTAAGATATAAGGACAGTTAGCAAGAAGCCTGCCACGGCCATACAGTTTGTAAGCAATATAAGTCTCTGTGTTTAGTTGGTTGGGTCTGAGCGGCTGTGGGACTGGCAGGTGAGAGAGATTTATCCTGACCGTGGGCCAGGCAAGAAAACT
>CABHPQ010169699.1:12125-27594 GCA_902168405.1 Peromyscus aztecus
TTGACTTCATATGTCTTTAATTTTGAAATTCATGTGAAAATTTTATTCAGGTTTTTAAAATATCTTTTTCTTAATGTAAAATTCATTAAAAAAAAAAAGACTTGCCAGTTAAATTATTTAACTCCTTTTATGCTGTAAATTTTCTGTTGAAAGTGACACTACATCCATCCCTGGCAAGGTTTTGCCCCACATGATGCCAACTGGTCAGCACCTGCTTCCAGAAGCAGTCTGTGGACAGAACTTGGAAAGGATCGCTGCTGCCAAAAAGGAAGAAGTCAAAGCCAGGGAAATACCTCGGGTGGATGTAGCGACTTCCCTACTTCCTCTGCATCCTCCAGCTGGAAACTCCAGGCCGCTGGTGGGAGCCGAGAGCAGATGACAGACACTCCTGCAACAGAAGAGAAGGTCTGGATGAGTTCCTCCCCAGGCTGTCCAGGTCAAAAGCCTGTCACCATGCTGAGAGTCCCAGTGACCTCCTGCACACCACGGCTCAGCACCGAGGGCACTGTCCTATCTCCAGAGCTCTACGGACCCTGGTAGCCTGCCTGTGCTTTCAGTGAGCTTGAGGGGGATTTACAGATATTATTGTGAGGCAGCTCTTGTCTCACCCCTACCCACCCAGGTCATTTTTTGGTAAAAGGTAAATCCTCCTTCTGTGAGAGCTCCTCCGAAGCTCAGAGAACTGGAGCCCTCTCCTGCGTATGCTCCTTAAGGTTTTTTTTAATGGCTGACTTTGTAGACATTGAAGTAGAATTGTTTTGAATGTTTCACCCCAGCTAGAGAGCGGAAGGCTTCCAGAAGGGCAAGAGGAGTGCAGACTAAAACACATAGGAATGGAGAGGGGAAAAAAATGAAGGCAGGGTGCCCAATACACCAGGGCAGGTGTCAGAGGGCATCTGAGGAAACGGGGGCATGAAGGAGCAGGGTTGTGTCAACCTGAAGCTGTCGCTGCAAGAGGCACTGCATCCGTTCTCAGGAACTGTGCCTCAGGAACCATGAGTCTCAACCTCTGTATGTCAGGGTCCAGAGGCTAGACCAGGAAACTCCTGAGGGGCCTTGGCTAGAACTGTACCTTATCTCAGTGCTGGCGTTTGAGATAGGCTATGAAGATGAACCCAACAGCAAGGTTTTCCCCCACCCCTGCTCAATCCCAGGATACCTGTCAATCCAGACGTCTCTGCTTCCTGGAGGAGAAACTGTGGGGAAATCCCCGGTGCTATTCCTGGTGGGAGGCAGTGCTTGAGCTAGAGAAGCTGGCACAGTGGTGGTGGAAGGGAATCTGATTAGATATTGTTCATAGGCAATGTCCTAGGCAAGTGATGAGAGCCGGTGGGTTGGCCAGGCAGGACTGGGCATCCTGCCTTCCTACTACCTGGATAGAGTTCTCCATTCCTTTTTCTTTTCCTCCATGAGTAACATCTTGGCAATGCTCTTTCTGGGTGTAAGGGCTTCTTAGATTTTTAGGTTCCTTTCCATTGGCTCATGGATATATCCCACCTCACAAATTAGAAAAACCAAGAATCTGGGGAGAGGGTGGGTTAAGCCAAGGGTTTCTTAGCTGTTTTTCTCCCAGCTAGGGTTGTTGGTCCTTGTAGAGTACCCTGTGATTACTGTCAAAGGATTGAAGGTCTGGTCACCCATTTTTATTCTGGTTTATGTCTTTACCAGCTCTTTAATTCTGGATAATCATTTTAGTATTTGTAGACTCAAGTTCTCCTCCAGAAAGGAGGCTCATAAAGGGCTGTACGAAGGATTAAAATACACAGCGGATGTTGAGCATTTAACACTGGGCATGGCACATAGCAAGTGATCAGTAAGTGCCAACACTATTTTTGTCTCTCTTTTTTATTCTTTTCATCCCCTCCATAAATTGATACGTACTTTTATCCCATCAAAGGCAGGCGTGTTTGAAACTGACCCGAGCTCTGGCCACCAATTGCCTGCAGTCTCATGAGAGTCCCAAATCAAACTATCTCAGCTGCTCTCAGATGCCTGACCTGGAAAAACCATGAATGACAAGACCTGACAAAAGTCTCTGGTCTTTGAGCCAGACTTGGGCTGATTTGTTATGATGTGATGGACAACACACATTTGCAGTTTCCTCTGCGATAGGTGCCATGATCTCAGTTTTGCCGATGTGGAAAGCAGTCTCCAGAAAAGATTAAGCACACGCGATATCATAAGGAATATATAGAGCTGGGGCACAAGCATGTGTCCGAGCTCCAACTACAGCACGGCTTGATAGTGTGTGAGGTCGGAAAGGAGTCAGTGTGCACCTCTTGATATCTGCCCTGTAATCATTTGATAATCTGGGATAAAACACGATTCTTTGGTGTTTAGAAGAGCAATGTCTGCTCATGGCACTCTGGTCTCTTAGTTAACTCGTGACAACAGACGCAGAAGGTATTGGTTAAGGGTTTTTCTTTGGTAACAGGGCTGGTTCACCACGGGCCCCAGACGGCACTGCTAGCTGGAGGGGGTGGTTGGTGGGCCTGGGATTGCCCTGGTGAGATCTGGAGAAGGTTGTGAAGTCCCAAGCTCAAGGCAGACCAGAGACAACCGTATGGTGTGTGTTGGAAAATGGCGGAGGAAGAGGGAGCACACGGGGCCAGGGAGTGGGAGAGCCGCTGAGGAGGAAATGAGAAGCCGTGCAGCCTAACAGAAGTGCCAAAGAGCAAGGAGAAAAGTATGCACAGAGGCTGATGGACTCTCCTCAGAGATGAACAATGGGGACTCTTCTGCCCATGCGCCACAGGATGCTCTTGTCACAGTCCACTTCAAAATGGTCTTCCTGGGACAACAATGACACTCTCTTCTGGTGTCTGTCTACTCTCCCACTCCACCGTCCACCCCTCACCCCTCTCACCCCCACGCACACATGTATACACACACACACACACACACACACACACACACACACACACAAACTGCCTTCCAACCTCTCTGTGGATGTACTTCTAAAATGCATTAATAAATATTTCTGAGAAGACAGACCCTATTCATTTAGCTCAACACCTGTCCAATATCTATAAAACCTCAGTGATCCGTCAATGAAAGGACATTCATCGCATAAATAAAGAATCTTAAAGTCTAGAAGGGATTAATACTTTTAGGTGAGTTATTATGGGTGAGGTCCTATACTGGATCATTTACTGAAATTATCTCATTTATTCTTGACACAATGCTATAAAGGAGGAATTATTATCTTTACAAGAAATGGAGTGTAGAGAAATCAAATAACTTGCTTAAAGTTATATATGGCAGGTGAGGGCTTGTGTTTTAACTCACATTAATCTAATTTCAAAGCTCACAGTTATTCCCTATAGACCCTGACCTTAAGGCTTATGGGTTCATAATTATATTTCTGTGGAGAGATATAATGGAACTGTGTACAGACAGCTTAAGTCTGTGGAGGGGAAACAGTTCTGGCTTTGAATGAGGTCTAGGGAGAGGATGTGATTTCACAGAGTTATTAGATTTGGGCTGTGAAGGAGGAAGAGGAGTTCCACAGAGAGAGGGTGTTGTAGGTAGAGGTGGTTGCGTGTCAGTCAGAGGGAGGGAAAGGAAATGGATCTGGAGAGACAGACTGGGCTGGGCTACAGGGATTCTGCATGCTATGGGCAGGGGCAAACACTGATCAGATCCGCTCCTCAGAAAGGTAACCCTGGAGCCTATGGAATGAGGTGAGGTTGGGGAGCACCTGAATGTTTTCATCCGGTCAGGTCATTGCACTGCCTCAGTAAGAGTGAGGTTCAGTGCTAGACTGGACTACGTAATGAGACCCTTCTCAAAACAACAACAACAACAACAACAACAACAACAAAGTTAATCAGCTAGTTTCAGAGTTGTGTCATTTCCTTTCAAACTCCCTCTAATTAGGCTTTGCCCATTATGGGCTACCGAGATGCCTGGCTTTTGCTTGGATCTTTCTTCCTGCTTCTACTGTTGGCACTAGGTATTATAGACCCAGCAATTCTTCTAAAATGGAGTCAGGTCTTGGCCACCCTTCCTCTACTCAAAACTGACATGGTCCCCACTGAGAGTAATGTTGAAGTTAAAGATGTTCATGTATGGTTGGATCCCATAGCACGCCACACATCACACATGCTGGTCTGTCTCAGCATACTGGCCTCCAAGCCGTCAGTCCCATATAGGCCCCTTGCATGCCCGTAGGGCTATGGTCCAGCCTTTCTGTGCTTGAGCACCCTTCCCACTGACGCTCGCTCACTGGAAAGTTCATGTTCATTGAGTCTCACCTTTGCTAGGCCCATCCTTATCACCATCTTTGACCCTGCACTCTCCCTTTTCTCCCAAAGCCATGGTAGCCTGCTGTATTTTCAGAGAAATTTGGGTAACATTTGTATTCATCAATGCTTTATATTTTTGTGTGTTAATTTCCCAGTTATCGATAATCTTAACTCTTTAAGCTAGTGAGTAATTTTCATATCTATTCTCCCATTTAATAGCTCCCCGCTCCCCACCCCATACCGGGGAATTGAACCTCGGGTGTCACACATGCTAGGCGAGTGTTCTGCCACTGAGCCATATTTCCCGTCCTGCTACTTTCTTCCTTTAATGTGTTAGGAAACCGAGTTCAGAGTCAAGTGGTTTATTCATAATCATGAACTCTAATACCTCTGTGCCAGGCAAACCTATTTTGGCCCATTCTTTTTTTTTTTTTTTTGGTTTTTTGAGACAGGGTTTCTCTGTGTAGCTTTGCACCTTTCCTGAATCTCACTCTGTAGACCAGGCTGGCTTTGAACTCACAAAGATCCGCCTGCCTCTGCCTCCCCAGTGCTGGGATTAAAGGCGGGCGCCACCACCGCCCAGCGGCCCATTCTTAAATAGATTTGTGAAACACACATTGCTCTCTGTGCCTTACAGTGGCAGTCACGTTGTCCGTCACACCCAGGCCTACCTGTTTCTTTCCTGCATATTCTCTGTTCATGCCATTTCTCTATGGTGCTTTCCAGACATGGGTCTGGTGAGGGAAAAACTTAAGAATTTCTTATGCATTTTGTAGTTCATGTCTTAACTCACAAATTCTTGTGTATGTGTTCATGTGTGGGCAAGTGTGTGTGCACATGTGTGGAGGCGAGAGGACAGCCTTGGGAAGCTGTCTACCTTGACTTTGGGAAAAGAGTCTCTCACCAGCCGATTAGGCTAGGTTGGCTGGCCGGACAGTGAGCTCCAGGAAGCCTTCTGTTGCTGCAGTCTCAGTGTTGGGATTACAAGTGAATACTACCACATTTGGCTTTTACACAACTGTGGCTTCTGGGGGTGCAACTGAGCTCCTCATGGAAACATTTACTGACTACTGACTAATCTATTTCCCCAGCCCCTTACCAAGTTCTTTACTAGTAAATACAGTGTGTTTTCCTCATTAGTAGCAAATACGGAGCTATGGAGCATTTTTTGTTTGTTTGTCTTAGATACATGTGGGAGGAAATATTTTAAGTAATCCAGTGGATTTCTTCTAGGGTTTACTTAGCTAGATTCTCAAGCTGTGGCTTTAAATGTTTTCCTTTCAAGGAACACATATGCTTTTCAAATAATATTGTATCAATAGTTGTAAAATAATTCAGATAATTCTAAGAAACAGTGAGTGGACCCTTCTTTGGTACCAGCTAGAGGCCTACCAAATAGTATACTTAAAAAATTAGACATTCCGTAAAAAAAACAATCTATAAACTACTAATAGTAAAATTAAAAAATGGATTGGAGGGATGACTCAGCAGTTAAGAATGCTTGTTGTGCAACCAAGAGGGCCAGAGTTCGGATCCCAGCACCCATTTAACAAGCTGAGCATCTCACATGCCTGTAAACCCAGCTCTGAGAGGGGTAGAGACAGGGGAATCCCTGGGGCTTACAGCCAATGACATTGGAGCCTCAGGTTCAGGAAGACAATTTGGTTCAGAAGAGTAGATGGAGAGTGATAGAGGAGCACATATGATCCCTGCCTGGCAATCCATGTGTGCACAGGAGCATGCCTACACACAGGTCCATTAACTCACAAAGACACATATATCACATTAATTAATTTAAAAATTTTGTATTGGTGTTGGGTGGTAGTAGAACATGCCTTTAATCTCAGCACTCGGGAGGCAGAAGCAGGCAGGTCTCTATGAGTTTGAGGCCAGCCTAGTCTACAAAGCAAGTTTGAGGGCAGCCAAGGCTACAAAGAGAAACCCTATCTTAAAAAATCAAAACAAGGTAAAACAAAATATATATATATATATATTTGCATTGGCAAATAAGTTTGAAATAATTCCTGATTCTTAGCTGCTTTGTCCCAGGACTTAGAGCTGCATAATTACCAAAGTTCAGTTCCCTGAAATATTGTGTCAGTAAGAAACTAAGACAAAATATCCAGACACTAAAGCAGTCATGGTGTCTCAGCTCTGACCAGTTCAGCAGGCATTCTGAATTTGTCAGGCTCAGTGATACCAGAGTCCAAGGCCCAAGTCAGAGTGTCACAAGGGAGGCTCTTGGCCGCAGTCACACGACAGTTGGTGGAGAGTCTGGGTTAGTTCGAGGGGGTCATTCCATGGTCAGGGGTCTGAAGCCACAACTGTAGATATTTCCTCCATGGTTCCACTGATCCTGGTAGATTTTTCTCATCTTTTCACATTGTCCTAAGCAATTCTCTTTTTCATATGACAGATAAGACCCCTTTCCTCTCAGAAACTGCCTGCCCAGAAAGATTTTTTTTTCTGTTTAATATAAGATGACAATTACATAGGAGATATATATCTTGGATAATGCTTTTCTACATTGCTACGTTTTTTCTTTTAAAGGTTCTACTGCATCTTATTATTTGTATTACATGGTCTGTTTAGTTCCATGCTGAAAGGCTTTTATGTTGTAATCACAAGATGCTACAATGCATTATTGTAATGTATCTTATGCTACATTAAACATTTTGTTTAGATTTTTTTTTCCAAGACAGGGTTTCTCTATGTAATTTTGGTGCCTGTCCTGGATCTCACTCTGTAGCCCAGGCTGGCCTCAAACTCACAGAAATCTGCCTGGCTCTGCCTCCCAAGTGCTGGGATTAAAGGTGTGTGCCACCACCACCCGGCTATTTTGTTTTATTTTATGTTTGTGTGTCTGAGTGTATGAGTGTATATCATGTGCCTATAAGTGCCCACAGAGAGTAGAACAGGGCTTTGATCACCTGGAGCTGGAATTATAGGTAATTGTGAGCCTCCCAATGTGCGTGCTAGGAACTGAACCTAGGTCATCTGAAAGAGCAATACACTTTCTCAACCACTGAACTGTCTTTCCAGCTTCCTATCCTGGTACTTTCATCCTGCCGTATTTTCCCCAATAGATGTAGGGTATCAGATATAACTCTTGGGTTACAAGGCAAACAAATTCCATGTTTTTTATAGTTATTAATTTTATGAGACTCATACCCTGACAAACACTTCATCTGATAAATATTTATATTAAATTTATTTGACTTATGTGTTAGGCAAATACATAGTTATGGAGACATTTAAATATAAATAGACAATAGACAGAATGCGTATGCCCTCCCTGCTCCAGTCATATGTTGAAGTTTAACCCTTACCTTGATGGTCTTTGGAACTGGGCCTCTGGGAGATAATCAGTTCTTGATAGTGGGGCTCGGTAACAGATGAGTCCTTTATTAAAGAGACCCCAGAGAATTTTCATCCTTTCTACTATGCAAAGACCACCCATGAGCTAGGCTGTCACCAGACACCAAAAGGGCCAGGGCCTTTATCTCAGACTTGCTGACCCCCAAACTGGGAAGTTTATCATATTCATGAGCCTCCCAGGCTAGCTAGTGTGTTACAAGAGCTTGACCTAAAACAGCACCTTCTCCCTTTTTTTTTATTTCCTCTAGAGAAGGATTTCCTAGGTTTGTGACACTAAAGAAAAACCACCTAAGTCTCAGTTCCCTTCTTTGAAAAATAGGATTAAGAAATCTACCTCACCAAGTAGTTTAAAGATTAAATAACAAAATAAATAAAGCATTTTGGCCAATGTTTGACAATGCCCGACAACTGGTGGGAACTGGTCTTTGTGTTCTCTGCAGAGCTGAGTACACATGGCACGTAATGAAGCCCAAGCGAGGGAAACGATCACATGACAAACCTGGGGTCTTCTGGACATTGACCACACTGGCTCATTCCATGCTTACCATCCCAACAGAGTGAGTGCGGTTAGCTCTCTATTTTATACCAATGTGAAGTTCCAAGTCAATTAGCAGTGGATTTGGGGACTGTGAACTTGGGATCAGGAAAAGTCCGCTTCCTGGAAACTGGTCTGTGCAACAAGCCGTCACCTCTTGTTTATGTTGGGTTGATATGTTTCCTCCAGGGCGGCCATCTTGCCAAGGCCAGTTAATTCTTCAGGAAGGAGTTTACCATGCCTCCCCTGGGTGTGAGGGCGTGTTTATAAGCACCACCTGTCCAGGTTCAACAGAAACATTGTAATTAACAAGAACAGCCAGAGGAAAACAATAAGCATGTTTTCTCTAACAAGTTTCTCATAAAAATTATGGTCATTGTTTTTATTTATCTAAGTTGATGCATATGAGATATTGTAGAAAGCCCTAAATCTAAAACAAAGGATTGCATGGATCTCTAATCACCAAAATTTTGCAGGAGGCCTTTATCAGTGTGCTTTGTGATGGTATGGGCCTGCATGTTTTCAGGTGAATATTTAACAGGGCATTTTTTAAAAAAGAAGTGCAAATCTGCATCGTCTTCATTTTATTTGATCCTTGTCAACATGCCAGCAAGTAAGACCGTAGAAAGAATGCACAGATACAGATAATTTTAAGTATCAAAATTATACTTAAAATTAGGGGTGATAGACTTGACCTGCCTCATATTTGACAGGCAGCTATTAGGGCTGCTAGTCTCAGGCAGCAAGATCACCCTTCTGTTGTGCAAGTGTTACAGCTCTGGAGAGAAAGATTTTCTGACTTGTTGGGAAGTCAGGCTATACTTACAGCTGTGAAGGAAGGTATCCTGGGTACCTACAGCTCTAGAGGGAAAGGTATTTTCACTTGTGGGGAAGTCAGGCTGGAGCTGGAGTCTGGTGGGGAATGTTCTCCCTGCAGGATGTGGCAATCCTGCTCCTCTTCCAGAGAGAGAGCAGTTTCAGTTGAACTCTGCTCTGCTCCCAAGGAATTTTCCCAGCAGAGGTATCCATTTCTTTTCTTCCTAGCTCCGGCCCAAGTTATTATTTCTGCTTCATTCTGCTAAAGGGAAACCCCCAGCAGAAATGTATCAATCTGCTCCAGCTCCAGTGAGAAGTTGTTACTTCTGCTCTACTCCGCTAAGGGAGTTTCCCGCGGAGGTGTCAGTTGCTTCTTCTCTGATCCCCTAAGGGAGCTTCCCGGCAGAGATTCTGCTCTGCACTGGCGAAAGAAGATCTTCACCCAAAACTCTTTTAAGAGATTTGTTTGAGGAGGAGGAATCTGGGAGAGTGGCTGCCTCTGCCAGGGTGGAGAAGGACAGCTCCCATCTGAACAGACAAAAGGGCTTTTATAGGGCAGAGTTTTTCCAGGGTGAAGCTTTTTCAGGGAGGGAATTGGTCCGATTTCGAGCCCCTTGAGCTTAGACAAGTTCAGATTGGCTAGATTTCGTGCTCAGGGATTGGTTGGTTTTCTGCTCAGGGATTGGTTGGTTTTCTGCTCTCAGGGATTGCTTGGTTTCATGTTCAGTTGGTCAGGGGCAGATTGGGCTCTGGTTCCAGGGCCAAAGTGTGTTTCTTTGGCTCTGATTTCAGAATCAGGGTGTGTTTCTTTGGTTCTGCTTTCAAGGTCAAGGTGTTTCTTTCACTGGCTCTGGTTCCAGGGCCAGGGTGGGTTTCTTTGGCCGGCCCTTTTAACACACACGCTGTGCTGCTGTGGCAACCTAGGACAGTCCTCTAGGCCTCCTCTTAGACTGGCCAGACTCCTGGGGGCTCCTCTCCAGCCGGATGCTGCTTCGGTACCTCTGTCTCCACCACATGTGAACAGATTTAATGACCACACCAAGGAGCTGTTGTCACCACCTCCCCCCATCTCAAAGATGAGAAAACCGAGGCAAGGAGAGCTCAGATGGCCACGACCCAGATAAGATATGAAACTTGGACCTGACGGAGAAAGCTGAGCTCTGGAGGATGCCCAAGAGTGTGCCAGACTCGTCACTCACACTGGCTACGTAGCCTAATGGTAGACTTGTGAACAAATAAACTAGCAGCCTTTTTAATGTGACATTTTCAGCAGAGAAATTTCTGACTAGACACTACCAGAGACAGAAGTTGCTTGGTCAGAATGTCCCATGAAATACCCACTAGTTTTTGTTTGTTTGTTTTTTGTTTTTGTTTTTTTCTTTAAATGAGATCCAATGGCAAGAGATTCTGAGGAAGAAAAGAGAAGAGTTAGATATCAGTGGAGAACCTATTTTGTAATTCCCTTTAAAAAAATTTGCCAACTTTGCTTAAAATTTGAATTGGATTTCTTAAACATTTACAGATTGAAAGGATCAAAGACCCTTTAAGATACTTCAGAGGGACAGAAAAATGCTTACGTGTTAGCGCTCTGGAAGGGAGAGAGGAAGAAAATTTAGTTACCACAGATAATCTCTCAGGGGTGAGACAGTTTGGGAGAGAGACTGCCTATCTGTGTCCAGGTTCTCTGTATTTCCCTTGCCCCAGGAGGAGGGGCTTCTCTGGGACAGTATTAGGGTCTGCTAGAACCTTAGTTCTAGTGATGGTGGCCGACATGCCACCAATACAGCAGAGTCACCACTTCTAACATTCAAGGTAAAGCCAACACTCGCCTAGATGTCCCATGAGGCACGGAGCCCACCTGGCTGTAGCCCAGGTCTCCTTAACTAACTCATAATTAAAACTAGTTAGCATCGACAGAAAGCATTTGACCCAGGTGCTTTTATTTCTTAAATCTATTTTCTAGGTTTATCTCTGTGTTTATATTTTGAAAATAACTTAAATATCTCATTGCCTTATGTTAATATATAAATAATTATTTATGTTTTAAAAATATTGACTTTTTAATTAACATATTTAAAATACTTATTTTTAATGAAAATATTTTAAACGTTGACATGCAATTATATATATTTATGATATAAGATAACATTTTGATATATAAGCATTTTATATCAAGCTATTTAACCTATAGATCAAGCTATGTAATCTATACTTCACTTTACACACTTATGTTTTGTGTGTGTGTTGAGAACAATTAAAACCTATACCATTAACAATTTTAAAGTCAGATATATTATCATCAATTATAGTTATCGTGATGTACAGTAAATGTCTTAAAATTATTCCTCTAGTCTAATTGGAATTCATATTCTTTGATCAACATGTTCTTCCCCCCAACACTCCACTTTTGGCAACCTCCATTCTCTTCTGTTTCTGTGAATTAGACTTAAGAATTCTCATGGTGTAGCTAGAGTTTTCCTGCCTTGCCCACAGGCAAAGACAAATCTTTATCACCCGCCAGTCCCACAGCCCTCAGACCCAACCAAGTAAACACAGAGACTTATATTACTTACAAACTATATGGCCGTGGCAGGCTTCTTACTAACTATTCTTATAGCTTAAATTAATCCATTTCCATAAATCTATACCTTGCCACGTGGCTCGTGGCTTACTGGCATCTTCACATGCTGCTTGTCCTGGCTGGCAGTGACTCCTTCTGCCTTCCTGTTCTTTCTTTTCTCCTCTCTGTTAGTCCCTCCTATACTTCCTGTCTAGCCACTGGCCAATCAGTGTTTTATTTATTGACCAATCAGAGCAACACATTTGCCATACAGAACATCCCACAGCATCATGGAGGTAAGATCATGTGGTATTTATCTTCCTATGCCTGGCTTTTTTCACTTAGCATGAAACACTGGACTTTGTTCTGAAAAGTGAAAGTTAGAGGCATTAGTTGCCAAACTTAACGGAAAGCATATCCAGAGAAAGACGATGCAAACTGCTAGTGTTGTAATTAAGTACTTTCCTACGGATCCTTAATCTGATGATTCTCAAATTTTACTGTTTTTCCCTCAATCTAAGTTTTGAAGGTTTCCGAGATTATAAACTCATCAGGACTTGACATCATTCTATTCTAAAGTCTGTAATGTTGACCACCTTGCTGTGCACTGTGCTACAGGTCATCTGTCCTCTTCCCTCCCTTCTCTTGCCTGAGTATGGATCTCTGTTCTCATCCTTTCTGGGGCGGTTCATCATGATTTATCTTCCCTCTTCCTGGATTGTTCTCTCCCTGTCTAACGGTTCCGTGGTTTCACAGTAGTGTGGCTCATCTCCACACTACTGTGAGTCATTTGGGAGGAGGGACTGTTATTTTTGTATCCCCAACTTATGTAGTATACTATAGAAGATGAAATTTCTAAATTTTGAAATTAATATAAAATGATGAATTTAACTGTGTGTGTGTGTGTTTGTGCATGCACGTTCACGTTGTATGAGTGAATACATACATGCGTATGCAGAGGTCACAGAACAACCTTGTGTTATCTGTCCACTTTTAAACAAATGTTAAATTTGGTATAATTTGATTTTTTAAAGGATAAGGTCTCCTACTAGCCTGAAACTTGCCAAGTAGGCAAGGCTGGCTGTTGAGCAAGCCCAGGCCTGGGCTCACCTATCTCTGTTCCTCCAGCACTGGGATTGCAAGCATATGATACCACACCCAACTTTTTTATATGGGTGCTGGGGGTTAGCTACTGAGCTGTCTCCCTACTTAATGATAATGATAATAATAAACTTTATTTTTTTCTTCACTCTGACTAGATAATATGAACAGAAGTTTCTGGAAAGAAGCTGTGAATACCAAGGCTGACGGACTGTGTAGGACTTTAATGATGTAGAGTGGTTGGAACGTTGCAAATTATTTTGTGCTGCCTTTATCTCCCTTAATAGCCATCTATTGCCCCATTCTGTGTGACCTAACACCCTTGTGACTATTAGATAAATCTTTTGGACTGTACTACCAGACCTCTCGCTCCCACCAACTCCAAAGCTTTAGCTTTTAAGTGTTTAGATATCATTTGGGACCTGGAGCAGAGGTTTCTCTGGTTTATTGTAGCCTGGTTACCTGATGTTCCCACCAGTGCATTGGGAAGTGTATTGACTTATGACCTTCTTTGTTCTGTTCCCATAAAAAACCTCATGAAACTCCTGCCACATCAGAACATGGAATTTTGGGCAACCTGAATCTGTGTTCCCAGGCCATAGTCTCTTGTATTTGGCTCTAGAATAACTTACTTTTTTTTTTTAATCCCCTTTGAGGTAAGAGTTGTGCTTATTGCATCAACAGTAAAGGGACGTTGACCCCAACCACATTGCGCACTTTGCGGAGTGCTGAAGTCCCTTTGTAGTGGTAATGACTCAGCTTTCCATCCAGTTCTGTGTTGCCATAGAGATTATGGGGGAGGAGGAAGAGGAGAGACCAGGATGTTCTCCTTATATCACTACTACTACTACTACTACTACTACTACTTGATGTAGAGTCCTATTAGAAATCCCTGAGGGTCAGCCAGGCAGTGGTGGTGCACACCTTTAATCCCAGCACTTGGGAGGCAGAGGCAGGCGGATCTCTGTGAGTTCGAGGCCAGCCTGGGCTACCAAGTGAGTTCCAGGACAGCTAGTACTATTACACAGAAAAATCCTGTCTCAAAAAAAAGAAAGAAATCCCTGACTGATTGTCTGGGTACTCTGGTACTTACTACTGACTGGCAAAGTACTCTGGTACTCATTAATGCACTCCTGGCTGGCCTCTGACTTAGGGCAATCCTCCTGCCTGGGGTTCCAGGCATAGGCTCAGATCTAGGCCATTTTTTTCCTGTCAGTCTGGAGCCTATATTTTCTTCTGTCAGGGTGCAAAGCCATCTCCTCTTAGGCATTTCTATCGCTGTCCCCGCTGTTTAGTTTTCCCTTCTGGAAGCTCCTGTGAACGCTGCAGGCACCCTTCTGCAGAATGCAACTTGCTGCTGACAAGACTTTGGAATTATAAAATATGAGCACATGCCAGACTGTTTCCTAAGATGGCGGGTATCTCTTCTTGAACAAGTCATTTTAGGATACCAGAAATAAGCTTAACAGATTATTCTAGAAGTGCTGTCTGATATGCACCTCCGCCAAGAGCTAACAGAAGCAGAACTCAAAGCCAGTCACCTCTGACCTCTGCTTCAGTTCCTGCTTGGAGGTTCCTGCCTGAGTTCCTGACTTGACTTCCCTCAGCCATGGACTGTGACTGTTAGCTGAAATAAACCCTTTTATCACAGCAACAGAAGAGCAAGCTATGACAGCCAAGGGCACTTTCTGAGTTCTGCTTACAAAAACTCTCTCCTGAATCCTGAAGTTCTGAAGAGCTCACGCCAAACTGATTCCTCAATTCAGCTTCTTCTAAGCATTTCTCCATGGTCTGAACCTGCTCAATAATTTTGGGCAGGAATTCTGCATATGTGACATTGGATCCTCCCTAGTGCTTCCCAGGAGGAGGCACAGCCGGCACCAGACCAGATCTTTCCATTTCACTTTGTTTCCCTCCCTCCCTCCCGCTGTTAGTGAAGAAGTAGTAGTTTATGGGGTGACAGCCAATGGTTTTCACTGCTGCTGGTTTCTTGTATACCAAACTTTCTTATTTGAAGTTACCTACTGTTAAATATTTTATTTTGTGAAAATTTCATTTTCTGGGTCAGAGATGGAGCTCAGTTGGTAGAATGTCTGCCTAGTATGCAAAAGGCCCTGAATTTGATACCTACCATTTATATTTATATATATGTATGTATATATAATATGTATATATATGTGTGTATATATATATATATAGTGAGAGAGAGAGACAGAAAGAGAGAGAGAGAGAGAGAGAGAGAGAGAGAGAGAGAGAGAGAGAGAGAGAGAAGCTGAATATAGTGGCATGTTCCTGTAATCTAAGCACTTGGGAGGTATAGACAGGTAGCAGGTTGGAGCCTGGGCTACGTGTCTCTCTCTCTCTCTTTTAATTGGATAGTTCTAATGTTTGCAGTTGTTAGTTGTCTAAGTGTGTTGTCACGAGTGTTGACTTCTTGTATGCTTGGTCATTTTTCACTGGTCACAACTCGAGTTTAGTGACCTGAGAGTCCCGTGGTTCAGCCTTGGTAAAGCTTTTTTCCAAAGAGGGCCTGCCTTTGGCTTTTTCAAATAGATGTCTAGCCTTCCGTGTCGCTTCCCCACCTCACTGTTGTCCAAGACGCCTCAGAAGGACTGTTAACATCTGACTCCCCCCCTGTTTGGCAACAGGGCTTGTAAGGATAAATGGGAGTCGGCGGTAGCGGCCCATGCCTACAATTCCAGCACTTATAAGGTTGAGACAGGAGTCATGAGTTCAAAGTCACCCTGAAGGCTATTTAGGGAGACCCTTTCTCAAGAGACAAGCAAAGATAGAAAAGGGGTGGGGTGCTGGTAGGATGGCTCAGAGGTGAAG